>PISX010012890.1:0-59627 GCA_004024625.1 Mellivora capensis
ATGACAGCTTTGTAATAGAGCTTGAAGTCCGGAATCGTGATGCCACCAACTTTGGCTTTCTTTTTCAATATTCCTTTGGCTAGTCGAGGTCTTTTCTGGTTCCATATAAATTTTAGGATTATTTGTTCCATTTCTTTGAAAAAAATGGGTGGGATTTTGATAGGGATTGCATTAAATGTGTAGATTGCTTTAGGTAGCACAGACATTTTCACAATATTTGTTCTTCCAATCCAGGAGCATGGAACATTTTTCCATTTCTTTGTGTCTCCTTAACACAAGCTTGCTATATTACTTTGGGTGAGTTATTTAATCTCTGTGAGTTTTAGTTTTCTTATCTGTAAACTTGTGATTTTACCTACTTTGTAGCATTATTTTGTGGGTAAAAATAAATACTGCATGTTATGCAGCAGTATAAACATTACACATGACAGAATTTCAACAATAAATAGACATGATGTTTAAAATTTTATGACAAAATACTATTTTGTTTTGATATAAATTAAAAGCAAAAGTACTTCTGTTACTTCATATTTAAATAGGAAGAACATTACCTATTCTAGACATTAGTGAAAACTGCACTGCTTTGAGTTATAAACATAAGAGCTGTGATTATAATTGCTCTGTGGTTAATCTGCATATTGGAAACTTTGTGTCAAAAAAGTGGTTTTCTGAAAAAGTAAGTAGTGATACTGTCAACAGTTTAACAAAAGAAATCTAACTAATCTTCAGAGTGTACTTGCAAATTCATTCACACTGTGTGAAATAATATATGGGAGTGCAGAGAAGAGTAGTTACCAGTGTTGTTCATAGTGAGACGTTTTATTCATTTACTTTAATCAAACAGGGATGATAAAATCTAATTATGCCCATATGTTCTTAGATAGTGAAGACCAGAAATACTGTATGATAATAGGATACTTCCCTGTCATTCAAAATAAAGAAAGTCCAATAAAATGTCTTCAGTGTCAAGTGGAAGACAAATATTTTCAATGAACATAAACACACACTCTCATATAGTGAAAATACAAAGACATCTTTTTGATGGTTTCCTAGGTACAGGCCACAGGACCCCCTAACAGATAAATGTCTAATAGGGATCCTTTGTATTGATTTTATAATTAACTTCCCTTAGATTAATAGCAAATGAGGCATATCCTTTATTTGAAAGGGTACTTGCTAGCAAATGCTGGTTTAGGAGTTTATTAAGTTTATTTGCCAGTGTGTTTTTCATTTGATGGAGCATCTATGAAGCTTTGATTTTTTTTTTTTTGTTGAGGCTTTGATTTTTAAAAGTGAATAAAGCCATTGGTAAAAAGAGCAATGTAAATGCCTGGGAAGCTGGTTCAAGGGAAAGGTGGATTTAAAGGCAACAGCCTGAGTGTGTAGATTAGAGGTATTGTGAGACTTCAGGTTTTACTCTGTGCTTCAACCCAGAGGATTTTCATAAGGCCAAAATGATTTCCAGAAGGACCCAGTGTTTAATTCCAGTATAGTGTACAGACAGCCTTATCATCTATACCAAAGCAGTTCTTTCCTCCTTTAATAATGTTAAGAGTCACATCTTCTTGTAGTTTAATCTTATAGAGGGAGCAATATTTTAAATCTGGACAAATTATAATCTTTTAGCTAGTTTCCTCAAGCATCACTATTTGTATCTCTTTAAACATTCTCAATATGTCTGCTAGTGCTTAATATTACTTTTCCTTATACAGATCCAGTGCCCCACTTGCCAATTCGTCTGGTGTTTTAAGTGCCATTCTCCTTGGCATGAAGGTGTTAACTGCAAGGAGTACAAAAAAGGGGACAAATTGTTGCGTCACTGGGCCAGCGAAATTGAGCATGGACAGAGAAATGCCCAGAAGTGTCCAAAGTGCAAGGTGAGATAACTGACCTTTACGAAAGAAAAGAAACATGTGCATATGGATATCATTGAAGAGTAATATTTACAATATTGTAGTGGATTACATGTATAACTTTTAATTAATTCATTTGAGAGAAAAAGCATGTATGCAAGTGGGGGGAGGGACGAAGGGTGGGGGGATAATCTCAAGCAGACTCCCCGCTGAGCCTGGAGCCCAGCCTGGGGCTCAATCTCATGACCCTGAGATCATGATCTGAGCTGAAATCAAGAGTCGGTTGCTTAACCAACTGAGCCACCCAGGTGCCCCAACATGCATGACTTGCTTAACGCAGGTGTGGAGAAAAAGGGTATTTGCTATTTCATTTTAGAAGAGTAATTATAGGGGTGCCTGGGTGGCTCAGTGGGTTAAAGCCTCTGCCTTCTGCTCAGGTCATGATCCCAGAGTCCTGGGATTGAGCCCCGCATCCAGCTGTCTGCTCAGCAGGGAGCCTGCTTCCTCCTCTCTCTGCCTGCCTCTCTGCCTACTTGTGATTTCTGTCTGTCAAATAGAAGAGTAATTATATTACCTAACTAAATGGAATATATTATATATAAACAATGTATATTCTTCTTACTTGCATTATTCTTCACAATTTAAAGAGGCCTCATATAATTACTGATTTTAAACTTCAAAGATTTTATTTTCAATTTAAAAATGGAGAGTGTGTATAGGGAAAAGTTAGCATGGAAATGATATAAAAGTATTATTTCTAGTTTGCCATGTGCACTGTAATTACTTCTCATTTAGGTAAGCTCTGAAACTTTGCAGTCCTTTGCTTTTCTTTCCCCTTCCATTGCTTATCACTTTAGGATTATAGTAAGCTGATCGTTTGCTTTTTGTAAATTGTAGAAGCTAATAGTTGAAGTCAGGACTTGGGGACTTTATGAATCCCATTTTTCATTTTTCTCTTATCAGGCAGGAAATCATGAGTTAACAGGTATTTGAGCTGAGATTTAGATGTTGAAAGTCAACCGTGCAAGCAGCCAGGGAAGACTCACCTACAGAGAAATCAGCAAGTAAATCCAGCCCCAAAACGGTGGATATGATACTTACAGGGTAGAGATCTGTTGAAATTTGGAGGTTTTTTTTTTTTCTCAAAGCTCACTTTAGAAAACTATATGTATATATATATACATATATATGTAATATAGAGTGCATATGTACATTCTACCATGTATGTTTTCCACTTTTTGACAAATTAATCTTTAGAAATCCTTCTGCAGTTCCTTTCTGGAAATGTAGCACCAGATAAATAAAATTTGAGTTCTCAGAAAATGGTTAAAAATTAATCATTGTAAATCCAACTTGAAGTAGTAAATCCTGAAGCCTATTAATGAGCATAAATATAATGCACAGATTCACTATATTAGGTTCATGTACAAGTTTATACATATAATAAGTAAAGTATTGTCTGAAATAACATGTTGCATTCTTAATAGTTGAAAAAAAAATTGAAATAGTTTTGATGACCTGGCTCTCTTAAAAGGATATCTAAAGAACTTTGAGCTAAAGCTTTCTTCATTTTCCCTTTGGAAGGCAAATCCATCCACAGTTATTCTTTTGATTTTAAGGTTATTCCAGATCACAGCATCAATTGCTCCGTACACTTCTATTTTTCATCCATGGAAGAACAATGAGACAATGAGGTCTTTCCCCCTTGCTCTGGCCTTTCCAGTTTATTCCAGCTGCTACTCAGTTTCAACTAAATAAAAACCAGGAATTCAGGAGTGCTGTTAAGTCATTCTATTTAGCACTTTATTTGAAAGTATACTTTATATTTCTCTGGAAAGCTGTGAAAACAATTACCAGTTAGCCTGGCTCCCGGACTGTATGCTGAATGAACAATTTAGCGTTATACATTGGGGACATTCTGAATGAATGGAGGTAATACATTAAAACATACATGGGTTACTGTAATCCTTCAATCGAACACTCAATGGACTCTGATATATAGAAAGAAAAAACAACCAACTGGAAGGAGTTCCCAAATGCACTGACGACTTCTCACGGTTTTAACAAAGACAGGTCACAGTTAAGAGAAAGCATACATGCTGGTTGCTTTTTAAAGTAATTGCTAAAATATTGGGGCTTGGAAAGGAATTCGCTTTTAAAGAGCTGAAAAGAAAGGAGCCACGGAACCATGGAATCTGTTTACATGACTGGTGTGTAGCAGAGAATCTAGTTTCTGGTGAGATTTGGCTCCATACAATTCATGTCAACTTAAGTCATATTTTAGGGCTTCTTTTGAATAAAATTGTTCGGTTTTCCTTTTCTTTTACGCATACAACTTTATATCTTTGCATTTTCTTAACTTGATTTTGTTGTTGGACCTTGAAATTATTTTTCCCTCATGAAACACTTCTATCCTTATAACAGAAATCCATGAGGAGATATTCCTCAGTGACTTAATGTTTGTCTTATACTCCAGGGCTTTACTTTCATAAATAATCCTTTAAAATTTATAAGTATAGCATGTTGGAAAATAAATAAATATGAAGCAAGTTAAACTAAATGGCTGTGCATGTATAATGGAAATCAGTGTTGAACTAACAAGTGAAAATATGTACATTAAATGACTTCAATTTAAAAAACAAGTAACATAAAATGTATAAATATAAAATATATATATCCTAATGTATATATTTTCTAAATAACTAGTTGATGGTGTTCATCTTGAATATATCTTTTCCCCCCTATTTTGGATCTTTAAAAGCTTATATATCTAAAGATAGAAACACTGAATTAAAGGATATCAGTCTTTTTAGCATTTGGTACAGATTACCAATTTGCTTTTATAAAAGATTGAAATTTATAATTCCACAAGAAAAATCTGAGGACCTGTTTCTATATAAACATTTCTGATTACCATTTCAAGTATTTTTAAAGTGCTATTTTAGTGGGTTAAAAGTATTTTGTTTGCTTTTACATCAAATATAAATTCATCTACTTTTTAATTTGTAATATCCTTTTTGACTTTCTGTGCATATTCTTTGCCCATTTGTATGGATCAGGTCAGGTCTTTGTTTGGAAGTATTAACTCCATTTCTGGCATTTTCCTCTCCTACCTTTTGTTACTTTATTTTTATATCAATGGTAGTTTGGGTTTTGTTTTGTATTTTACTTTTTTTTACTTTTTAAAAAATTATGTGTTTATTTTTAAAAATTTTAGTTTGACCAAATATATCATTCCTTTTCTTTTTGGGTGGATACACAAACACACATCATATTTATAGACATATTTCATATATTTACCTACTTTTTGTAAATATTTTGTTCTTAAGCTCTGAAAGTTATCTGTCAACCAGAATTTTGATAAAATAGTTCATTTTTTCCTTTTCTTTTAACTAATTTCTAAATAGTTTAATATTTTAACTCTTTAATCTCACCATAATTTATTTTGATGTTTCCTATGCATCAAATACCTATAGTATTTTTACCAAATTATGACTAACTGACCTCATTGTTTACTAAATAATTCTCCTCCTACCCATTGGTGTGTAATTTTTCTCTAACCATACGTTAAATTAATATATATAAAATTCTCCCTTCTAAGACAAATACCATATGATTTCACTCTGTATAGGAATTTAAGAAACAAAACAGATGAACATAGGGGAAAGAAAAAAGACGAGAGGAGGCAAACCATAAAACAGACTGTAACTGTAGAAAACAAACTGAGGGGTGATGGAGGAGAGGTAGATGGGGGGATGGGCTGTAATAAGGAAAGCCCTTGTTGGAATGAGCACTGGGTGTTGTATGTAAGTGATCAATCACTAAATTCTACTCTTGAAACTAATATTACACTATATGTTAACTAACTAGAATTTAAATAAAAACAGGAAACATAAAAAAAAGTCTCTCCTCTTAACTCCCTAATCTTGCTGCTGCTGATTTTTCAAGAAAAGTCTGTGCTTATATGGGGGTGTTAAAAGATTACGCTTTTGTAAAAGATACCCATTCAAACACGGTTTGATAATCTATAAATTCATTATTTTAGTTAGCATTCCAAATAAAATAACTTCACTTATAAATGTTATGTCTCCCATAATGAGTTTTTACCATTTGCTCAAGTGGAAAGACCAGTTTAATATATGGTGTAATATTATGAAGAGATTTGACTTATGCTGAGAAGTCAAAATTATTCTTTATAATTGAATTTTGACAGATGACCAGAATTACTATGAAATATTTTTCTCCCGCGTGTAAGAGGCTTATTCATGGTGGGATTTTTTTTTTTACAGTAAGCTAAAAATATATAAACCTTTCTGCAACTTATTTATTTATAAGACATTTTTATAAAAAATTAATAGCAGCATAGTAAGATTAACTTTATCTAGCCATTTTTATTTAAAACTCATTGCTTCTTAATTCATACTATTCTCCACTTATGAGACAATATTTTCATCTTTTTTTAAGATTTATTTATTTATTTATTCAAGAGAGTGTGTGTGTGTGTGTGTGTGAGTGTGCATGTGCATGTGCATATGCACCAGAATGGGAGGAGGGGCAGAGGGACCTGGAAAGTCCACAGAGTGGGGAGGCCCACTAGCGGTGGATCTCGCGACCCTAAGACCATCACCTGAGCCAATATCAAGAGTCAGACACTCAAACGACTCAGCCACCCAGCCAGCCCAACACTATTTTTTATCTTAAATTGTATTGTATGTGCTGCTGAAGCAAACACTATATCTTTTATGTTAAAAATGTGTTTTCTGTCTCATATAAATTCTTAGCCTACAGAAAATATATTTTAATTTTAAAATGTCTTTCTTGAACATAGTTACAACAAAACTAAGTCTGGTTTGTGATAATTTTTAGTTTAAATCAAGTAAGGGATTCCAGTTTTGTTGGAAGTATTAAAACATTTATTGTTTCATGTAAAATTTAATTTTGAGACTGTCTTACAGCACAGATTACCTATTAAACTTGAGTTAATGAGAAAAAGAATTGCTAATCAAAAGAAGATGAAAAGTGATATGCACACCTAAAAGTTAAGAAACATAGATTGTACAATACAAAACAAATGAGTAAACACATTTTGTAGGCAATTTCACATATATACTTTAGATTTAAATTGTAATGAAGTCTTAAGTGCCTTTGGATAAAACTTTAAGGTAATATGCAATAATAATAAAATGATAGGCTCAGTAGTACATAAGCTACATTTGTAGTCTCATTTAAGTCTCCAAAGAAAGTAGTGAGGAAGGGGTAATTACCACCATTTCAAGATGTAAAGACTGTTTCAGTGAGGTTAAGTAACTGGACCAAAAAGCAGGCAGGGGAAGGTGAATTATGTTCATTCATAATTTATTGTGAATTTGGAATTAAGGGAATTTACTTGTCATGACATTTCCTTTCAAATATTTTACTCTCTGAAATCCTATAGTAGGATGCTGTAGGCAAGAATGCATTGATTCAGAGAAAATGATTAATTTACTCCTGTTTACATAAAATTAGCTCAAAAGCTACGTCTATAGGCTCTAATATCTGAGCTGTAACTGTGGTCCTGTGGTTGCTGAAGAAAGAATTTGGAGTACTAATGGTTCTCAGAGATAATCCTACAGTTTCTTAGCATTTCACACACCCCTACAAATACACATGCAGGGGCTTTCAAATTGTGCTCCATTCAAAAAATAAAATATCTTTGTCATGGCTCCCATCTCACACAGAACAAAAGATTGTAATGACCATATGACTTGCCATGTTCTGGACACACTTCACCCCATCATTCCTCAGACCTCATCTTCTCCTTCATTTATGCTCCTCTAGCCACATTGCCTTCCTTACTTTCTTTCGGAAGCATCGGGCATGTTCCCTCTCAGAGTCTCCATACTTGTTCTTCCCTTTGTCTGGAATATTCTTTCCCCAGCTATCTGCATGGCCTGTTCTCTCCCTTCATGCCTTTTAGCAACATTCCGCTTCTCATAATTACATTTCTCTACCTCAATAGGTAATATGCACCTTAAATGCTTTATTTTTTCTCCATTGCACCATATTATTTGTCACTATGTAAAATAATGGCTACAGATCCTTTAACTCTTTGGTTAGGATTATTCCTAGTATCTTATGGGTTTTGGTGCACTTGTAAATGGGATAGATGCCTTGATTTCTTTTTCTTGGGCCTCATTGTTAGTGTCTAGAAATGCAGGCAACTTCTGTGCACTGATTTTATATCCTGTGACTTTGCTGAATTCCTGTATCAGTTCTAGTAATTTCTTGGTGGAGTCTTTTAGGTTTTCGACACAGAGTATCATGTTGTCTGTGAAGAGTGAAAGTTTGACTTCTTTGAGGATTTGGATGCCTTTTATTTCCTTTTTTTTTTTTTCTGAAATTTAAGGACAAAACAGATGAGTATAAGGGAAGGGAAGGAAAAATAAGAAAAAATGAAAACAGAGAGGGAAGCAAACCATAAGAGACTCCTTGTAACTATAGGAAACAAACTGAGGATTGCTGGCAGGGAGGGGATGGGGGTGAGGTAATTGGGTGACAGAGATTGAGGAGGGCACTTGTTATGATGAGCACCGATGAATCACTAAATTCTATCTCTAAAACGAATAACACACTATATGGTAATTAAATTGAATTTAAATTAAAAATGTTTAAAAAAATAAAATAAATTAGCGGCTATATTTTGCAGCCAAAATAGAAAATTGTTGAATGGATAAATGCCATTTTTCTTTCCTACACATAAGGACTTTTAGTGAGAGTCCATTACATGCTCTGCAAAACGTGTTTTTTTATTTCTGATGAAACTCACAGAAGGGGAGACACAGCCATTACATTGACAATGATCAAACACTGTTTTACTCCAGTAGAGCTTTGCGTAGAAGGTTCATGGTTAATGGATATCTCATTCATCTTGAGGAATCCAGGGAGAGCTAGGTTGTTGAGGATTATTGGATGGATTTGGGCATGATAAAAGGTATCCAGGAGTGAGATTATTACAATTAAAAATACAAGGGCACAGAGCCAGGAAATGTATACTCTGTGCAGCAGCCACAAGCACTTTGTGGTTCCCTGAGAGTAAAGTTCACAGAAGGAAGTGGTGAAAGGTGGGGCTGTAGAAGGAAACAGAAGTCTGGGTTTCACATGTAAAGTCAAGAAACTTGGGTTTTAGCCTCCAGACTGAAAAGCAGTAGGCAGGGGCATGGTGTCCAATTTATATTTTGGGTTAGTTGCTGTTGGTCCTGCGAGGGTAATTGTAGACATCTAGAAGAAAGTGATGACAGCATGAGCTAAGCCAGTGGTCAAGAGACTAGAGAAGAGAAGGATTAGATAAAATATCTTGTGGCTAAACCTGCCTGACCTTGATGATTATATGTGGATGTACGATGTAAGAAGAGAATAACCACCAAATATTTACTTTTGTTCTAAATGGATGGTGATACCATAAACTAAGATAAAATAATGAAGTTCAACCTAGTTTTACTTTGTCGTTGTTGGGATGAGGGGCCATGAAATAATGAGGAGTTTGGCTTTGAAATGGCTGTCAGGTATATGGGTATATATGACCCACAAAGAGTTGTTACATGAGTCTGCTGCTCAAGAGCCAGGCCCACAGTGTAAGTGAAGAAATGAGAGCTAGTGGAGGGAAGCTGGAACTGTTTGAATATGTAAGTGAAGTGAAGTGAAGTGAAGAAATGAGAGCTAGTGGAGGGAAGCTGGAACTGTTTGAATATGAAAGAGTATCCCCCAAAGAGTATGTGAGTCATGGGTAGAAATGAGGGATAAGTGAAGAAATGGGAACCTGTGAGAGAAAAGAGAACCTGGAAAAAAGGTGGCATTGAAGGAAGAGTATATCAGTGGTCAGAAGGAAGTAGTGATCAACCAGTTAAATGCCACTAAGAGATACCATAAGATAAGAATTTAAAAGATGTTTATTGGGGCACCTGGCTGCTCAGTCAGTTAGGTGCCAGACTCTTGGTTTAAGCTCAGGTTATGATCTTAGGGTCCTGGTATCAAGCCCCACAGATTTAGGCTCCACGCTCAGTCAGGAATCTGCTTAAGCATTCTCTCTCTCCCCCGTCCCTCCCCCAACCCACACGCATTCTCTCTCACACAAATAAATATATAAATCCTTAAAAAAGACATATGTATTAGATTTGGCAATTAGGGGGTCATGGATAATACTATTTGTTCTTTTAGTAAATATTTATTGAGAACATGCCTATGTGACAGGACCTGTGCAAGTTTCTTTAATAAAAGAACAGACAAGATGTACATGATCTAGGGCCCTTTTAGATCTTATCAACTGGGAGAGTAGAGCATTTGAGCAGAAGGATACACGTAAGAGTTTTGAAATGTAGAATGAGAAATGCTGTGACAGGGCTGATGCAGGTTGCTTCTCATTTCATGGATATGGTGTCATGAAGATGCCAGGCTAGGAATGCACTCCCTATGTCCGAGGCCTCTTGGTTGGTGAACTGCTACTTGTCCTTCATTTCTCAGATCAATGTCACTTTCTTGGAGAAGCCTCTTCTGACCCTCATACCAGACCAAGCTCCTCCTATTCAGTATTCTCTTCATACCTCCTTTTCCTTCACAGCATTTGCCTTAGGTTGTGAATGACTATTTGTCTGTACTATTGATTAATGTCTGTCTACACCTCAGACAACAAACTCCTTAAGCGCAGGAGCCATGTCATATTTTATCAATGAACAAATAAATACTTACTGAGTAAATGAATGAATGAATGAATGAATGAATCTTTTCTGGAGAAAGAACTAATCTGGATGTTTCAGTGACGTGGGGATGCAGTCAACCGAAGGATTAAGAAGTAAATAAGGAGAGCAGTGAGTATATTCTTTTAAGAACCTTGGAAAGATGGAAGTAGGAGGGTAATAAATGGTCAGAAGATCGGGCAGAATTACAGGAAGGATTTATCAGGATGGGAAGACACCTGAGCTGTTGGCAGAATTGGCGTCAGAAGATTTTTGAGAACATCGACATGGGGTCACGGGAAGTATGGGGGAGAAGAAGGAAGAAAATTAGGAGCTAAATTATAGTACATTTCTCACCTGGGAAATAAGTTTTGGACAGTACTCTACGCTCTTCTTCCACGTCTTTGTCGGGGCACCTGGGTGGCTCAGTTGATTCAGTGTCTGCCTCGGCTCAGGTCCTGATCCTAGAACCCCGGGATTGAGCACTGTCGGGGCTCCCTGCTCAGCGGGAGTCTGCTTCTCCCTCTCCCTTCGTCCCTCCCCATCTCCCATCCCCCGCTCATGCTGTTTCTCTCAAGTATATAAATAAAATCTTAAAAAAAAAACAAAACTTTGTCATCATGAATCAGTCATAAGATTTAACTTGAAGTATATATGAAATTCTCTATAACAAAGAAAAACAGTGCATTGGAAGACAACTAAAGTTATCAGACAGAGTATTGGCTTCAAAAAGCTAACAGAGGGGCACCTGGGTGGCTCTGTCATTAAGCATCTGCCTTCGGCTCTGGTCATGCTTCCAGGGTCCTGGGATCGAGTCCGGCATCAGGCTCCCTGCTCAGCGGGAAGCCTGCTTCTCCCTCTCCTGCTCCCCACCCCCCGCCCCCTGCCGCTTCTGTTCCCTCTCTCGCTGTGTCTCTCTCTGTCAAATAAATAAATAAAATCTTTAAAAAAGAAAAAAAAAAGCTAACAGAGCAGGAGACATCAAATAATTTTGCAGTCAACGTCTTATTTGTTTTTGCAATGTAGTCTACTCTCATAGAGGTGACCACTCATTTCACTTATGTAATCCCTTCCTTTCTTCTCCTTCCAATTTTTTTCTCCTTCCAATTTTTGATAGTTATTACTTTAGTTCTTCTTTTGATTATCTTTTACCTTTAAATAATGTACTCAAACATCTATTCAATATCCTGACAACTTTAGATGATCTATGAGGATGTAGTCCTCCTGTAGTTCTTTTTGCTTCTTCCTTATTTCCCATTCTCTATAAGCTGTAACTTTGTTTTTATATTGTTAAATTTAATAACATTCATATTCTATTCTAATATTTAATACCTCTGTTTTTTTTTTCCTAAAGGATGATTCTAACATTTAGAAACCAATTGGTTATTTCCACAATCAAAAACATATAATTATGGAATTAGGATTACATTGTTTTTTCTGTGAGTTCACAACTTCTAGGAAAAATGCCTCTAGCATCCTTGCTCACTATCAGTTACTTAATTATGCCATATTTTGTTACACTCCATATTTTAAATTACATTCCTTGTGTTTTGTTTTTCCTGAAAGTTCTCATTATTTCTTTTTTCCCTCTATTGAGAGTGGAAATGCCCACTTTAATTATCATGTTACTGAATATTTACTCCTCAGGAATTTAAGGGCTTGGTGTATATTCCATTGTGGGTTTTTTTGGAGATATTCTTTAAACCAACTGACTTTCTATTCTAAATTGGACCAATTGCTTGCCAGCTTTTTCTCTGAGATTTCTTGCAACATTTTTTGTATGTTCTTAAATGGTCTTTTCTTGAATTTCACATTCATTTGCTTACTAAAGTGCTTCCTTAATTGGTGGCCCGAGAGAAGGTACAGAGGAGTCTTAGCATCTCTGGAAATGTTTTATTTCTGCCCTCATGTATTATTTATTTCATAGTTGGGCAAGAATTCTAGGTTCATAATACTTTTATCAGATCTTTGAAGGCTTTGTATATATGTTTACTTTTTTTAAAAAAAAATTATGTTTTTATTTATTCATTTGTCAGAGAGAGAGAGCATACAAGCAGGGGCAGTGGCAGGAAGAGGGGGAGGCAGAAGCAGGCTCCCCACTGAGCAAAGAGCCTGATATGGGACTTGATCACAGGACCCATGAGATCACAACCTGAACCAAAACTAAGAGCCAGACTCTCAACAGACTAAGCCACGCAGGCACCCTGGGGAAGTGTACTGGTTTAATTATAAAATAATTTAGATACTTAGCAGTTCATTTATTGTTATTCTTCCACCTTTTGGTTAAATAGAATCTATACGAAAATTATGGCTGGATTCTACTTGTATTTTTTAGATACTTTGTAGGCATTTTATTAAACAAAATACAAAGAACTTGAGGATGGCAGATACTAATGTACATATATGTATGGTTTTCATAATTAATATCTTATTATAGGTGTGAATGTATTAGCCCTATGAGGAATGTCATAGACTCAAAAAAGGTCCATGTTGTCATTTCTGCCCAACTATAAAGTAGATTTAATATCAAGTTCTTTCTATTTTTTTTTAAAGATTTTGTATTTATTTGAGAGAGAGAGGGAGAGAGCACGAGTGGGAAGGGTGTGGGGAGGAGCAGAGGGAGAAGGAGGAGCAGACTCTCTCTGAGCGGGGAGCCTGACTATGCTGGGCTCAAGATCCCAGGACCCTGGGATCATGACCTGAGCCAAAGGCAGACGCTTAACCGCTTAACCGACTGAGCCACCCAGGCGCCCCTCAAGGTCTTTTTAAAGAAATATGTGCCATATTCCAAATATTTCATCTCATGAATTTTAAGTGTAGAGAGGTCTAAGCAACATTTAGTGTTTAAATATTCAACTTTTTAAGTATCAGCCACTCACTTATTATAAAGGGAGAGAAGAAACCCTGTGAGTCATAACAAATCAAATGAGAGTTGTGTTTTATGAGTGAGTAGTAAGTTTGATCTAATAGATTAAGAGTTTCTTGTCTGTCATACCTTGTCTCCATCTCTTAAGCAAAACCAGAATTTTGATGCTAAATTAATTCGTTTTATAGCAGAGATAAAATGACGAATGTTTTGAAACTATAATACCAAGTAAAAACAGCTTCTTTGAGAAAGAAAATGTACTTATGTAAATATAATTTAAAGCATGTTTTCAGGTTTTATGTTCTAAAAACAAAGATGGCATTGTCAAAGGGTGACCTTTAATGATATACTTAGGGCACTCATTTAGCACATGAAATTTATCATCCCCCGGGTGTTAGGAATTCAAAATGACAACTTGCTTAGCACATGTGAAAAGTAATGTCTCCTGTTGCACATTAATTTGCGTTGTGTCAGTTCATTTCTCTGTAATTATCGAATTGTAAAATATGTATAATCAAGAAATAGTTACAATAGTATTAAAGGAAGCACTGTGTACTTAAAGGTTGAAACCATTTTCATAATTAAATCATTGCTTGTCTTGTGTAAGATATTCAAATTAATCTTTAGAACTACATAATCCTGCAATGTACAAGTTTACTATAGAGTTTGGAATTTTAGGGGCACTTAGGTGGCTCAGTGGGTTAAAGCCTCTGCCTTCGGCTCAGGTCATGATCTCAGGGTCCTGGGATCGAGCCCCGCATTGGGCTCTCTGCTCAGCAGGGAGCCTGCTTCCCTTCCTCTCTCTCTGCCTGCCTCTCTGGCTACTTGTGATCTCTGTCTGTCAAATAAATAAATAAAATCTTAAAAAAACAAGAATTTTATCAGTCCCTCTGGGCAGAAAGATTATTGGACTAACAATATTTTAGTTGCCTGCTCTATACAGATATTATTTTAACAATAAGGAAAGAGGTGCGTGGCTGGCTCAGTCAGTAGAATATGAGACTCTTGATCTTGGGGTTGTGAGTTCAAGCCCAATGGGGTTGTGAGTTCAAGCCCAATATTGGATGTAGATATTCCTTACAATATAATCTTTAAAAGGAGAGAAAGAGAAGAAAAGACTGTTCAAATAGACTAGAAATTATAGTCTTCACTATTTAAATGAAATAAAATATGCCACGTAAAGATTTTAGAACCCAATGAAGCAGAAAGCAGAGATAAAATGGCAGTGACAATTTCATGTGAAATTTTGAGCCAAGTAAATGTCAGTGACAAGCTTGACTTATTAGTACATGTCTCCTGTCAAAAAGTTTTGATAGTGTGTTACAGGAAGAATGTAAATCGGTCCAGAGAGCAGCTAAAACAAGCTGAAAGACTCAAGATACGCTTTGTGTGTGAGAACACACACGTTTGTTTGACTAGCACAAAGATTGTGCTGTCAGTTAGCAAAGGACACTATTGACCCTCTGTTTTTATCTTTAAGTTTATAAGAGGCTGCTTAGCATAATAAAGAAAGAGCACAAATCAAAATCCTTTCTCCATTCACTCAAGTAGATTACTTTTCCTACCTCAGGTTAGAAATAAGAACACCAGTCTCATGGTGCGGTTATGAGGCTTAACAGTGCTAATCTATGTACAATTCTTGGCACATTAATAGGCTCTAAACAAATATTAGTCCTTTTCCCTTTATAGGTCACATACAGCACTATGCTGTGTGACCAGGAAATGTGTTAAGCGTTCTTATTTCCATTAAAGATCAAATACAGCATACAATCAAAAAGTTGAGTTGACTTGAAGTAACCTTTGTTTTGGGTGGTCAGCAGTTGTCTTTGAACATGATTTCTCCTAGTGCTCGGGGATCTGAAGAAGGATCAGAAATAGTTCAAGGGTCCACTAGAACTGTTGGCCTCTATTATTCCTGAATGGCATGACTATGAAATGGTTGTGGTAACAGGAATGGTTCTTCAGAATTGTCCACAGAAACAGGCACAACAGAGGGGAAGTGCTGGATTAGAAAAGAAATTATCAGGAAGCTAAGGACCTTAAGTCCCAGAGACCCTCACCTGTACAAGCCCCTTCTTAGGCCTTGTATTTAACTTGTACAGTTGGCTCTTGAACAACATAGGTTTGAACTGTGCAGATTCACTGTAAATATATTTTTTCTGCCTTGTGATTTTCTTAGTAACATTTTCTCTTCTATAGCTTACTTTATTGTAAGAATACAGCATATAATATATAAAATATACAAAATATGTGTTAATCAACAGTTTATGTTATCAGTAAGATTTTTGGTCAACAGTAGGCTATTAGCAAATTTTGGGGGGAGTCAAAAGTTACAGGCAGATTTTTTACTGCAGGGGGGTCATTGACCCTAACCTTCCTGTTGTTCAAGAGTCAACTGTACTTTTAATTTACATTCTTCGCCTTTACAAGGGCCCCTCAAATTAGATAATCTTCAGGTCCCCCAAAATCTGGATTCACTCTTACTGGACTGTCAGGTAAAAGAAAAAAATTTAATAAAACCCTGGACCAGAGATGTTCATATGCACCTGACCACAAACTAGTCCTTACCTAGGAAGGCACTCTCTAGTTTAGCATCAACCTAAGAATTACCCATATGAAAACATAGGAATGGGGACCACCCAGCGATCAGAGGGTGTGCAGTTACATTTATCAGGCATTGGATTTCTCACATTTTTAGGTGGGGAAAAGGATAGATGGAATCAATATTATATTGATCTGACTCACTAAGTGCTCAGCAATGGGTTAGGCACCATATATACGTTATCACATTTTTATTCTCATGTAAGTAACATTATCTAAATCGAAGCAAGAAGTAACCTCTTTCTATATAGCTTGTGGAGCCAGAATTCAAACACAGGGCTTCGTGAATTCAAAGCTCAGATTTTTTCTACCTCCCTATGAGCGAAGGCTTACCTGCCAAGAATCAGCCACTGGGAGGGAAAGGACATTTAGCCTATAATCAGCCAAATGATCTTCAGTACTGAATGTCCTGCCAACCACTTAGGACACTTTTCTTTCTCAGTTCATTCAGTTATCATTTATTAAGTGCCTGCTATGGTGGCAGCCATTGTACTGCCCTTCGTTTAGTTGTTACTTCTCCAAAATAGTCATCGTTGCCTAGAAACTCTCCAGTAGGTAGATTGGTAGGTAGGTAGGTAGGTAGGTGGATGGATGGTAGGTGGATGGATGGATAGATGGATAGATGGATAGATGGATAGAGGATGGATTCACAAATATGTGTATTATCAAATGAAACTTTCACCATTACTATGATTACTATGTACTGTTATTTTTAAAGCACCCTCAGAAGTCCTTCTAAAAATTCATATTGTTCTTTTAAATTGAAGTTCAAAATTTTGGTTATTGAATCACTAAAACTGAAATACTGCATATGATTTGGAGTTAGCAATTTCAAAATTTTTCTTTTCAAAAACTATGAAATAAGGTCATATTCTGTAATGGATAACTTTCTTTATCTCCCAACTTTGAAATTTCTCTTTTTACATTAAACATCTCTTTTTCCTGGATGATTTGATCTCATTTCCATAATTGTTGAGAAGCTTTTGAAAAAATAAATATATAACTGTACTATTATAGAAGTTCAGGGAACTACCTTGTGTATGGGGAAGGAGAGTAGGATTTTAAATGAAATGTGTAGAGTTGGGGGAACCTGGCTGGCTCAGGTGGTAGAGCATATAACTCCCAAGGTCGTGAGTTCAAGCCCCACACTGGGTGTAGAATTTACTCTTTTAAAATTATGGCAAGTTGTGGACTGAAACCAGGGCTTCACTAAAAAGAGGCAACCAGTAGTGGGTTTGACTCACATGTTGTGAAATTCCCAATTACATTAAATACTCGCTGACACACTCATCCCCAAGCAAAGTCATGGGTAGAAATTACAATAGTCAGAAAGGTACTGGGGACATTTTGAATACATTTTCTAAGCAAAGAACTAATATATAAATAATAAATATTTAAATAAATAAGAATGAGTGGGATGTGACTTGAATGTAGCAAATGCCTATTCTGTAGTGAAATGGGAAGACTATTTCTGGTGACCCTGTTTTAACCTAACATAAGGGTTAGACAGTGTAACCAAATCTTGTTCTTTTTTTATGAAGTAGTGTTAAGTTCTCTTTCATGGTAATTCACCTAACAAAGGGTGCATATACTTGAATGAAAGATGGCCCCAGTTTATGTACAGTGTCCATAAAGATTCTGAGCCAAGTATCTAATTATGTCTCAAGGAATAATATCTTTTTCTTAAAGATTTTATTTGACAGAGATATTGAGATAGAGAGAGATAGAGCCCGTGCACAAGCAGGGGGAGTGGGAGAGGGAGAAGCAGACTCCCCACTGAGCAGGGAGCCCAACGTGGGGCTTGATCCCAGGACTCTGGGATCATGACTCAAGCCAAAGGCAGATGCTTAATGACTGAGCCACCCAGGTGCCCCAAGGAATATATCTTTATTGTAACATGGTCCCAGTGCTTGAGACAGTGACCCCCCATGCTGGGTACCTGGTAGACTGTGGGAGTACAATTCTTGTTACATTATGGGTGAAGCTCTGTTTACATGTAACTTGACTACAACAATAGAGGAAAACGCTGAGTTTAACAGAAGGTGTTGTATAAACAATCCTGAAAACATACTTGTGAATGACATTAGAATTGGAAACTGAAATGTTATTGTCGATCTCAGGGGGTTGTGAGTTTGAGCCACATGTTGGGTGTACAGTTTACTTAGAAATAAAATTTTTTGGAAAAAAAAGATTTCTGTGTCTTTCTAATTATGCACACAGAGTTTTACATGATCCTTTCTTTTAAGGAATATTCTTCATCTCTTCTCATTCCTCAAATCACCTCATTCTTGCTGATCATAGCATAAACAAAATATACTTTCACAGCATTTTAAATTGCCTCCTAACAACTGAGTTAGGTGTATGTCTAGAGAGATAAGTGAGTTTTCTTTGGGATGTGCCTGTTTTTATGTTGGCCAAAATGAGCCAACAGCTTGAGTACCTGAAATGTTACTGAGATTTACACATTAGAGTATCTGATACAAACACAATCTTGCACAGTGTGATGGTAAGTAAACTGCTGTGGAAGGCTTTTGTTTTGGTGGCAATTGTTTGTTCGATAACACTTGCCAGATTTCACTTGTAAAAACATATAATTTTTTCCTGTCTTTTCCTCTGTCGTCAGTACAGATCCACATCCAGAGAACTGAAGGATGTGACCACATGACCTGCTCACAGTGTAACACTAATTTTTGTTATCGATGTGGGGAAAGATACCGCCAACTCCGTTTCTTTGGAGACCACACATCAAACCTCAGTATATTTGGCTGCAAATATCGCTACCTCCCAGAGAGACCTCATCTAAGGAGATTGGTGCGAGGGTCGGTCTGTGGTAAGTATCTGCCATGCTTTGTAGGAATGTTTTCTGGGAAGTAAGCAATGATAAGAGAATTCAGATGTATTAGCCATGATAATTCTGAGCACCTGTCAGGTATTCTAGTGGGGACTTCACCCAAAAACAGGAGGAAGATATTTTCTCTACTTTTGAGTTTAAAATGGAAATTTAAATTTGTGTCTAGACACAACTTATATGAGCAAGCAGATTTTGTTTGAAAAACAAATTATTCATTATACTGCAGAAATGTAAACTCATATTTTAAATTTCTGAAGCCTTATTGTAAGCCACTTGATGAGAGGGACCATGTCACATTTATTTTTCTGTTGACAATACCTAGCAAATGCTTGTACACATATACTCTATTCATGGAGGACATGCAATACAGTTTTTGAAAGTCCCTATGGGGCACCAGGGTGGCTCAGTTGGTTAAGCCTTGGACTCTTGATTTTGGCTCAGGTCATGATCTCAGGGTGGTGAGATCAAGCCTGCTTAGGGATTCTCTGTTCTCCCTCTCCCACTGCCCCCCACTCCCTGCTCTCTAGTGCATGTGGGTCTCTCCTGCCCCACCTCTCAATCAATCAATAAAATTTAAAACTAAAATAAATAAAAATCCCCATGTTTCAGAGCCTTGTACTGGATTCTTATTGTATCTATATAGTCGATGCCATTGTATGTATGTTTCTGTTGTAATAATAGTTAATATCATAGCTAACAGTTAATGAAATGAGTATCAATGCCCTCATTACATACAAACCCAAGTTTAAATATCCAAATGCGATGCCTTTATGCTTTAAGTTTTTACCCCCTTCTTTGTCTTCAACAACACATAGTCTCATACACAAATATGCAAACATAAACCCAGATTTCCTGCTCTGGGCTGATCCCACCACCTTTGTGTGATAAGAGTTCTTCTGACCTGATACTTCTACCTCCATTAGCTCCCTACTTCTCTGGAATGTATCCACTGTGAGTTTTCTTCTCTCTATTCCATTACACAAAACTTCAATACTTCCTCCTCCGAGAGTCTTTCTCATGTATGTGCAAACATCTTCCACATTTCCCATTTTCTGCCTACTTTTGCCTAGTTACTTCATGAAAAGCCCTTTTTATCTCTCTTTAAGCCTCCATCACTTTATTATTATTGTAGACCTCTCACCTTACTAGAATCATATGATGGCTAATCAGAACAAAACTGGTGCTAATGGTGCATTTCTTTTAGGTAAAAGATAGAACATATATTTTAAAATTCATTTTAACTTATGGAAACCAGTGCCATCATTTTCTAAAATCTTGTATGATCTCTATGAAAACATCCTTGTTGACCTTTAATTAAATGTAATTGCTCACAACCAATAGCATTTTATATAGTCAAGATTGGTTTTAATGATTTTCAATGTTTGCCTGTCTACTTGCTTGTAGTATATATATTTGCTATTTATTTGCTTGTATGTATTATAATTGTATGCCCAATATTTACTTATTAAATAGACTTTGGAGGGATAGCTAAGGAATCTAATGCCTATTTATAATGTTACAATAGTATCTAATGCCTATTATAACATTACAATAGTATCAATTTAGGATACTAAATTGCAGATTAAGTTTTGAGCTATAACATATTTGTAAGACTATATACAGAGAACAACCAAAAAAATACAAAATTCTTATATTTTCTGTATTACTAGTTTTTTTTCCTACTTCAATGACATTTTGTGATAAGATGTTTCCTTCCATTTTTTATTTTAATAATCTCTTATTTGATCATCATTTTTCCCTTTTTGTTATTTGGTTTAATCACTCTTAAATAAGGGAAGTTATTTCTTGCCTTATTTGTCCAGTAATATTTTGGATACATTCTCTTTGGGTCATCTTATTTGCCTGAAGGCCACTGGAATCCTCTTCTTGGGTCATAAAATAGGAGTTGAGTTATTTAACGGCCTATAAAATGCACAGCCAGTGAACATTGTTGTCAGGGAATATCTTCTCTACACAGTTTCTTCTGTTTTTATTAAAAATTTTATGGTCAGCTTTCTGTAAATGGTTTCCTTTGGGGCCTCTTTTCTACTGTGTGTGTGCATGCACCTGTGTGTCGGGAAAAACCTGACAAGTAGGGAGCCTCTGGCTTTCCGAGAAACTCTCCCTCCCACACCTGCTTTCCCACCTCCGGTATGGCTATCTCTAACTGCTGTTGGACAATAACTCCAAATAAGGTGGTCCACACCTCTCCCAGCTACACAAAAGGCTGGAAAAGAATGACACTGTAAGTCACCAACTTAACTTCTCCCTGCCATATAAGAGAGAAGGTGGATGATAGAAAAGCCCTCCTACACTTTGTTTTCATGGGACATAACCCAGTTTGCTCCCTTCATTTGGGACTGCAGCCTCCACATGTCCTTGGTCAGAGGCAGAGAAAGTGCCTGCTCTGCTCTCACAGCTGGAAGATGGGAAACATGGTTTGCATTCCATGTGACCGTGTGCCCACCTATGCATCAGAGGTTCTGCTCCTAAAGAACAAGGGAGAAGAGAGATTTGAGGATGAGTTTAGCAGCTTCTGAGATGGGGGTATCCCCTTTGTGGGAGTAGGCAGATTATTCAATGAATGGTTTTGGGAATAAAAGTGATGGAGAAGAAGTACTGAATTCTCATACCATTACATACAGATGCTCAAAGTGTTACGTTAAAGGGTAGAATAGTAAAGAAAATATAGATCTTTAACTGATTTCTAAGTGGCAGATAGTTTATATGAATAAAAGCAATAGAGTCTCCTCCAAAAATAAATATCCAATTTTTTAAAAATAATGAAGGCTGGAACCAGAATTGAAAAAGTGCAAGTAGCCAATAAACATTTTTTAAAATATCAAATGCTATTAGTAGGCAGAGAAATATAAATTAAAAAGAGATTTTTTTTAAACTATTGATTAGCAAACTTTTTTGTTAATAATGCTGGACTTTCATACCCTACTGAATGAATTAGAAATTCTGTGCAATTCTTTGGCAAAGAAATTGGATAGTAAGGTGAAGGATATTTTAAAATATGATAAATCTAGGGGTGCCTGGGTGGCTCAGTGGGTTCAATCCTCTGCCTTCGGCTCAGGTCATGATCCCAGGGTCCTGGGATGGAGCCCCACCTTGGGCTCTGTGCTCCACAGGGAGCCTGCTTTCTCCTCTCTCTCTGCCTGCCTCTCTGCCTACTTGTGATCTCTGTCTGTCAAGTAAATAAATAAAATCTTTTAAAAAAAATGATAAATCTGGACTGACAGTGGTTTATTTGCAGGTGTATTTTTAAAAAGCAAAGAAAAGGAACAGAAAATTAAATACATGAATATTTAAGTAAGATATATACGGACATAATAGAATATTATTTCACCTATTGAGAATAGTATTTTAAGTGAATTGTTAATAATCTAGGAATAAAAGAAGATGTGCTTAATTCCTCAAAACAGTTTCAAAAGTAAAATTAAACCTGTGTTAAACATTGATTATATGATTGGAATAAGTTTATTACTTCCCAAAGAAAAAGCTCATTGGTTCTTTGAGTTTTCTGATACTTAGAGAAAAAAAAAAATTAGTGCTGTTACTCTGCAATCATGTTTCATTACTATTATTAAACTATATTAATTATTTTAAAAGGAAACATGAATGATTATACTGAGTAATGGATACAGGAAAAAACAGATTTTTTTAAAAATATGCAGACCAGAGGCTCCTCGGTGGCTCAGTTGGTTAAGCATCCACCTCTTTGTTTCAGCTCAGGTCATGATCTCAGGGTCCTGGGATCGAGCCCTGAGGTGGCCTCCCTGCTCAACAGGGAGTCTACTTGTCTCCATCTCTCTCTGCCCCTCCCTGTTGTCTCTGTCTCTCTCTAGAATAAATAAATAGACCTCTTAAAAAATAAAAATTAAAATTAAAAATAAAATATCCAGGCCAATATATTCTAAAACTCTCTTAAGCACAGCTTTAAGAATGTAAAAAATGTCATTGTTCAGTAAGATTTCAAGGTGCCTGGGTGGCTCAATTAAGCATATGTCTCAGCTCGGGTCACGTTCTCAGAGTCCTGGCATTAAGCCCTGTATAAGGCTCCCTGCTTCGCCCTCTCCCTCTGCCTGCTGCTCCCTTTTCTTGTGGTCTCTCTCTTCCTGTTAAATGAATAAATAAAATCTTTTGAAAAAAAAAGATTTCATATTACTTACCTGGATTCTGTCATTGGCAAAAAATATAAATAAATCTCATGGTTAGACATTTAAATAGTCATCTTCTTAAATTAGATATTAAAGACTGTATTTTCTAGCTGTCTGGTCATGATCCCAAAGACCATTCCTTAAACATAAAAAAAAATTATACTTTTCTGACAAACCACCAACAAATGACAGCATTATGTTTCTTCTTCTTTTTTTAAATGTAATTGCTTATTCCAAATTACTGTCCTTAATTGTAGAGTGCTGTTGCTGGGGTATCCTTAAATGGCAAAGCCCTTCCATTCCTTCTCATCTCTAATTGTGTTTGAGTGGTGCAGCTGTTCACATGCCTTAAGGTCAAGGTTACTATATAATGACAAGATATTAACTACTATCCTCTTTCCGTGCGTGCTGTGCCTTTCAAAGTGAGTGGAATTCTGACTGTGAACTCTGTGCCTTGTTTACATGAAACCAGCACTTAGTATAATCGCTCCTCAGCTCTTTATTCAGAAAAAAAGTGCTGGTTGATGCCATCCTTTGGCCACCTGACCAGCACGTAGCTTTCTTACAAGTGCTTTCTTTTCTTTTTCTCACATTTTATTTTTTCCATGAGACCAATGCAGACCTTCCAATTTATGTTTTAATTTTTTTTTTTTACTCTAGTTGACATGCAATGTTACATTAGTTTTGGGTATACAATACAGTGATTGAATTTCTCTGTACATTATGCTGTGCTCCCCACATGGATAGCTACCATCTGCCACCATACGCTATTACAATATCACCGCCTATATTCCCTATGCTATGCCTTTTATCCCTGTAACTTAATTCATTCCATAATTGGAAGCCTATATCACCCTTTCCCCTTCACCCATTTTGTCCATCTCCCTTACCCCCTCCCCTCTGGCAGTATCAGTTTTTTCTCTGAATTTATTAAAATGTTTCATTTGAATAACCTTAAATATAGTGTATGTTTATTGGTAATTTTCTCTAATAGTATTTATCTATTTCTATTTTTAAAGATATTTATTTATTTATTTATTTATTTATTACGAGATCGAGAGCAGGGGTGCCTGGGTGGCTCAGTGGTTAAAGCCTCTGCCTTCGGCTCAGGTCATGATCCCAGGGTCCTGGAATCAAGCCCCACATCGGGCTCTCTGCTCAGCAGGGAGCCTGCTTCCTTCTCTCTCTCTGCCTGCCTCTCTGCTTACTTGTGATCTCTGTCCATCAAATAAGTAAATAAAATCTTGAAAAGAGAGAGAGAGAGAGCACTGACAGGGGGAGAGGGTGGAAGGGAGAGAGAGAACCCTCAGGCAGATTCCTGGCTGTGCACAGAGCTGGATGTGGCGTTGGATTCCAGGACCCTGAGATGATGAACTGGGCTGAAATTAAAGAGTCAGATGCTTAACCGACTGAGCCACCCAGGCGCTCCTAACAATATTTAAGCATCCCAGTTGTAGTTCAGTCTGCTAGGTCTTCATATTATTACTCTTCTTTGGACCCAGGAAGTTAGTAAATCGCTTTTTCAGATGTGGGCTTGGATGTAAGCCGTCTGTAGCATCTATTAGCTTTCCATTTTGTGAGCTAATTAGATTTTCTTCTGCCAACTCAGAATCTGTCACTCCCTTATTAATCTTTCAGAATCTTGAAAAATGACAGAGATCTAAAGGAAAAGCACCAAGATGAATGGTCCTGGTAGAATAAAGTGAACCACTAACATTGGAATTTTTTTTGGTTAGAAAGTTTAAATGATTTATGAGATGTTTGACTACTGTGCCCAGGACTTCTGTGGAGTTACTGAATTTACATAAGTATATTTGTTCTACACCTGATCCATTTCCTAAGAGAAATACTGCCTTAATTATAATCACACTTCTTAAAAAACAATGTACACTGTGGTATTAAAAAACATTGCTGAAATTGTTTGATAAATTAGTTTTAAGACTCTAAATGGTCTTGCCTTTTGTTTTCCAGCTGGAAAATTATTCGTTGCACCTCTAATCCTGGTCTTGGGATTAGCACTAGGGGCCATAGCAGTTGTAATCGGTAAGAAGCACTTAACATATCTGAGATTAGAATCTTTTGAGTGCCGTAGAGAAAATATGAGTGTAAATGTAGTAACATGAATCAGTTACTAAATGGACATATCTGTTCCATTTTTGCTTTAGATGAGCAATCAGCACGTGACTTATGGGTTCAGAGGGTATATTTCATATAGGATGTATTTGTGTGACACTTTTGCAGCCTGTAAAGACTTTGATTCATATATCTTATAAAGCATTATTAATTCCCTTTTAATATGAAAGTTAATACAACGAGTAGTTTAATGAAAGAGTCCAATGGACTGGAACCCAGATTTTCCGATTCTGAGTTTAGATTGGACCACCAAGAAAAAAGGCCTCCGGTATACCCTTGTAAAATTGGTTTATTCTAGTGAAAGTGTACCCTGGGTAAAAAAGATACCTTCAACATGAATAGTAACATATACCCAACATGTACTTCAGCACTGGCAAACAGAAAAGGCTTGAGTGATTCGTATAGTTTCATTCATACAAGTCTACTGAAATATGTGTTTTAAAACAGTGGTTCTCATACTCCAGCATGTTGTAGAATAACCTTGAGGACTGGTTAAAACACAGGTTGCTGGTTTCTACTCTCAGTTTCTGACTCCATATAGGGGCAGGGCCCATGGATTTCCAGTTCTGAGAAGTTCCCAGGTGATGCTCATGCTACTGGTCCAGGGACCTAAGACCTTGAGAACCATTACTTTAGAGAATTTTGAATTAAACACTATAGATAAAGATTGCTTTGATGACTGTTTCACATAATAGGTGGGATTTCCTTTTCTTTTCTAAATAAAATAAATTTTTGTATGTAAATTTCTATTGAGCAAGTAATTTACATGTACAGGACAGATAAAATTATAAGGTAACTGACATTTAAGTTCTTACAATTTAGGAAGCATTTTAGGAAGTAGATACTGTTATTATTTACATCTTACTGTGGAGGAAATAAGGCTTACTAGGACCTCATATGTGTAAGAACAGGGGCTCAAACCTGGCGTTTGGCTCTACAGCCCATGTTCCTAAGTAATGTGCCGTCCTGCTCGAGACTGAAGTATCCCATCAGGGTGCCAATGCTGCGACTAGGGATAATAAAAAAGATCAACCTAAGATTGTGTATTTTGATAGAAGAATGATTCCATATTCAAACTGGTGTCAGAGAGGTTGTTCAAAGGGGGAGAGAACTCCAGAAAACTAACATGGAATGACATTTTAGAGGAGTAAATCCATTTCATAGTGTAGGTGTCTCCCTCCTTCATCCACACGTATTGCTAAGTCGCAATCATTTGTAAATGACAGCAAAATGGAAAATGGAAAATGGAAACTTTTCAAATATATAGACCTAAATGCCTCTCCTCCTAATTACCTTTCATCTTTTTTGATCCTCAGGTTTATTTGTATTTCCTATCTATTGCCTTTGTAAAAAACAGAGAAAGCGATCACGGACAGGAATGCACTGGTAAAATGCGGATGATTTCGTGGAACGAAGCCGGTCCGGGTAGGAGCCACGCAGAATGGCACACTCATCTGAGACTCCTGTCTTGAAAAACACTGAGTCCTGTCCCGCCCCCCGCCCCGCCCCACCCCACCCCGTGGTTGTCTGCAGGCCGCAGGCCTCTCGCGCCAGTGCACTCCCTCCATGGTATCCTGACTCCTTTCCTTATACAGTTTGCTGCTTTTCAAAAATGGTCACTTTCATAGACTATAAATATCTGTATCATAACTCTGACCTTCTTACTGGTTCGTGGAAGAAAATATTTTCATTAAGAACCAGGTATCCTCAGAATTGTCTGAATGCCTCTCCTGAGCGTTGTTTGGACGGTCTTTGTACCTAAACCTCCTTCCAGGCCCTCTTCTGAGACTTGGTGTGAAGAGCGGAAATCATCCCACCTGTACAAACAAGCAAGGCCACTTTTCAGGAGGCAGAGGCTCACCATATGCACCTGTTTTTATCTGTGGCCCGAGCAGTATAATTCCTTCATCCTTCAGATGCTATAATTGTTAAAAATCTCACTGCTCAAAAGGGAACTAGTGAAACAAAATTAATGAGAAGAATCATGAGTTACTGATGTGTATCTGTGCAGGGGTGTGAGTGTGTGTGCATAAGTATCTGTATTAAAACTAGGTCCAATAATCTTGTACTTGTCAAGTTCTATGCCTCTATGCTATTTTCCCACATTTTCATAGACATATTTAAAGATGATCGTTCCTTTCTGGGCGTATTTTGGTAATGTACGGAATTAAAGTCAATGTAGACAACAGGCTATTTTGATGTTGGCCCTTTCGATTCCTTGCTCTCTCTCTGTCTCACACACAGGCACACACACCAGAAATTTGTGCAAGGTCACCTCGAGGATCATCAAACTTTATTAACTGACAAAACTGGTAGGCTGCTCAAGACTGGACGTTTAGTCTTTTCAGATCTTTTATGTTTTGGGATCCATGTTTTACTAAATGAACAAGTCCTTCAGATGGGATTAGTTAATTTAAAAAACAAATTTGCCGTAGCAAGAACTGCTTAAGCCTTTAAACAATCACTGTTCTGCTAATTTTTTAATCAACTTGTAATTACCAATAATTCTGCTTTAGGTCAATTTGTAATAGTTTTGGAAACCCTACCCTCTTACCTCTTCTCTCTTTTTCTCTCTCTCTCTTCTATCTTTTTATCTGTCCCCAAGATTTTCATTAAAAAAATACAGTTTTGAAGGGTTTTTCTTATATTTACTGCTCAAAGACTATCAAATGTGTTGATATCTTCTTATGGATGGGGTAATTTAAAAACACAGCTTTTTGTGTTCATGGGTTTATCTAAAATAGAAACAACTTGTGGAAAAATGAAGGAAATATCTTCAGGAAGTTTTACCAAACTGAGACGTCTTCAAAAATAAGAAAAAGAAAAGCAACTAAAGTAAACAAACTATTCCTTTGTTTTCATCATGGAAATTCATCAGCAGAATGGACGTAAAGAGCACTAAGAAGCCTGAAGTTTCCACTTGTCTCCAAATCCTTAAGATGAACTATCTGCATAGATGTAGCACTTATTTTTCAGCAGCCTTATCTGAATGGTAATAAATTCTGTGATAAAACATGCATTAACATGGATAGTTTGTCTTGTTGGGCTCTGAAGAAAAACATTTATCATCTTTATCAGACCATGAAAGTCCACGCTAGTGAAGGTTACTTGCAAGGATAGTGAGCTTCTGTTCTTTCTGGATCACACTCCGAATGGCTGTACTGCAGTTTCTGGACTCGTCTACATTCAGTTAGAGGAGGGCGTGCCATTTATGATTCTCCAATGGCATGTTTCTAAACGTAACACAATGCAAGGAGAAGAGATGCTCTAATTTCACAAATTCATCTTACCACTCATCCATCCATCCAACAAACATTTTTCAGTGCCTATTCTATGTGTTCTAGTATTAAAACAAGAGAATGAAAATTTCTATCCTAAATCCATGTAAGTCTGTCATGAGAGTACTTAATTTTTGTAAATTCATGTTTTTCTGGACTTGGGTATTAGTTCGACAATATGTGAGTGCGATGAACTCTAAATCTAGGGGATACGTTTATGTATGATATGTGTATGGATATGTATTTGTCAATATACATACACATGTATTTACTATTTCCATAGCTGCGTATAAACACGAACTCCACATACATATAAACCAAGTAGCCAAATAATATACTCTCTGGTCTTAGGTAATCTATTTTCTTAGGTTACTGTGTATCTTGTCTTTGACTTACTCAGGGATTTTTATTCCTTCCTTTGAATGACTTATCTTTTGGAGATACTTTTATATTATTTGGAAATGTTCCAATTTTCCAATTACAAAGTTGCATCTGTCATCGTCAAAGATTCTCTCATCAATGCTTGAGATACTGTCACAGTGTTGCACAGGATTTTCATTTTTCTATTGCATAGATTTTTTTAATTAATGTATACATTTTTATCTTTCAAAGTTGGTATATATTAAGCCTTTCCCTGATAGTGACTTAAAGTAATAATTTGTGAATGTTTTTACTAAGTATCATCAAGATCTTAAAAAGAAAGAAGAAAATAAGAAGGATTATTTATATGTTAGTGCCAACATGGAAAGTAAAACACCAGTAACTTTTGGGATAAATTCTAAAAGCTACTTTAGAAAAAGAAACACACACATAAAATAAATACTGTTCTATCCAAAGCTTGTCAATTTTATTGTAAATATAATATATACTCCTTTTAAAAAAATCAAATCATATAGAATAATAAAATGCAAATTCAACTGCTCTAGCTCACCCCTTATTTTCTAGGGGTAACCACTGTTAATGTTTTGATATATGTCCTTCTAGAAACTTTGTGCATATATACAAGTGTGTTTGTATATGTCCATGTGTATTAGTTTTATACAAATAGGACAGTAGTCTTAATGTCCTGTGACTATTTTTTTGTTTTATTATACATTAGTAGACACCTTTCCATAAGTGTTTAAATAGATTTACCTCATTCTTTTGTAAATTACTGCATATTCCGTTGTGGGACTATACTTTTCTTCATTAGTCCCTATTGAATGGGCATCAAGATTGTTTTTACTTCTCTATTTCAACACATCAGTGAAGATCTTTTACATATATTTTTATCACTTTATGTACACATTTCCATAACTTTTAAAATTTGTTTTTTATAAGATATTCGTAATAAAATTTTAACGTATTTTCAGTGAATGAGATCATAGAGATACTATATTTCAGACCCTTTTCTTGGGAAAAAGAAAGATTATGTAGGAGTTTTATGTAGGAGTTTTTTAAAGAAAAGCATCTTTTGCAGGATAATTTCCCCCCTGCTTGGTTAGCCAAATAAATATGTGGCCAAAATGTATAAAGGAAAGTCCATCGTATCCAATAAAAATAAAGTGCAACGAGATATTTCTAAGATAATGTGAGATGCCTACAAGATGTCTGTGAGATACACTGATATTTGGGTTGCCTTGTTTTTAAACTTGAGGAATTTAAAGCAAATAGCTAAACTGATAATGTTTGTCACAATTTTTTTAAACACTATCCATGTTGATGCATGTTGCACCACAAAGGAACTTAATTATGCCATTGTGAAAAACAGGAAGCAATTATGTTGGAAATTAAGAATGACCACAATTATCTGCAAAAAATAAATTTTACTATTTGTAAGGTTTGGTAGTTCGTTGGGATGCTTAGAAATTTGGAATCACGTGAAACATTCATTTTACAACGAGTCCCAGAAGTTCCCTAAGACCTTCTGCATGTGGCACTAAGAGGAGAGGGGTCCAACCTTTTGGTACAAGCAACAGCCTGTTGCCACCACCTTGAGTTTCTGCTAGGTGCTATTTATCCTATAGGCAGAACAGACAGGAAAACCATCAAAGATTATTAAACACAATCCGATCACAACCTGTTCTCTTGCGTTGTGCTTGCTTGGCTGTGCCTGTCTGAAAATTCCCTGTCCTCTGCCACCCAAACCCCCAGCTCTTGAGGCCCAATCCCCCAGCTGAGCCTTTATCATTCAGTCCTACCACCCATATGACCCCTGGCTCCCCTAAAATGCCATCCAACCCCCGTCACCTCCTCCAGTCCCTGGTCACTCTCCCCAGTGTGGTTTTTCTCCACTCCTCTGATAACTCTAATTAGCTCCTCTTCACTGCAAAAGAGGAGGAGGAACGGGATGGGTGAAAAGCTCACTCTGGCAGGTGCAAAGCATTGGTGTTCCTTCCTGAGCTTCTGTCAAATTCAACTACGTCTGCCAAGACATCGATCTAGCTCCTCCCTTGTTAAACATTGCAGTTGTTTGTAACATTAGACCTCAGGCTGCCTGTTAAATTTATAATTATAGAAAAAGCTAGTGGCCTAAAGGAGATTGATTTGTGGGCTTCCTTAAGTGTGATTTTTTTTAATCATACCAAAAACCATTTTACTTTTTAATTTCAGGAGAAAACTGCACATATGCCTTAATGTGAGTCATCACATTGGATTGATTATGTGCTTATCTTTTCACATCTGTAGCTGAAATCTATCCCAGCCACTGAAAGTAATTTTTCTTGGGGTTGGCTTTATTGTTTGGTGTTAGTGTCTATTATAAAGAGAGACTTAAAATTCAATAATGCACTTTAAAATTCTTGTGCCATTTAAGTAATTCAACAATTAAAGAAGGGGTTACATATATTTTGATGGAGACAGTAGAAAGCAGTATTAATAAATATATGTTGCCTTTAAATGTGTGGGGTGTGTGGAAATCAGAGCCTAAAATTTAGAACAAGTAAAACATACCCCCCAAAAATGTAGCTGAGTTTCTGAAATTATAGTAATTCTAAAAACTGATATCTAGAGCTTAAACATAACAAGTAATTAATAAATGTTACCTGATAACCTAACTAGAATGTTTAAAATATTAAGTTAACTTCTACTTCATTTTAACTGCATTTTCATTTTTCATGAAATCTATAAAAGGAATGCCACCGGCTAGAAACATAGTAAATCAAAACTATTACCAACAGCCAGTCTGAACAGCATTTTTTAAAATTCTTATAGTTTAAATATGATCTTTTCTTCTTCCTCTGGAAAATAAGTTGCAAAATCCCATTTTTAAATTACACATCTACAATTACGTAATGAAACTGAAATAACTTTAGAGAAGCGTTAATATATGGTCTGAACAAAATCAGAGTTCCAAAAACTGGGGAGTCTTCAGGATTGTGAAATGTTACCTTTTCGGTGCAAACCAATGATGCAAATCTTTAAAAGAGAAATGCAATAGAACTCCTTTATAACTCTGGTTTTGAGGACAGGGCTAGTACTCATTTGATAGGCAACTGTTATATGGGACTATAGTACTGCACATCCCTGTTCCAATAGTCCTATTTTAGCTGACTTTATCCAAATCCAAGAAGCAGAGAGTCACATAATGTGAGACTTGTAATTAATTGTGTTTGGAGCCTTACCTGAAGCCATCATATAGCACATACTTTAGATCCCTGAATATAAGTGCCAGTTATAGAAGCATATCATTGTGTATAATTGTGTATCATGTGTATTGTGTATTGTGTATCATGAACTATAATCTTTTTTTTTAGCTAAAAAAGTGACTGTTTTGAGAGTAACTGTATGACCTGCAAGGCAAAAATTATTTTTTTAAATACATGAAATATTGCCACTGCCTTTTTTTTTGCCATCTTCTTTTAGCTTATAAAAGAAATTTAATTAGGTATATTTAACTTTATATCACTTAGATTATACAGACTTATTGGCATAGAACACATTGCATTTTTCAAGTTTATCCCATATTTTTGTCACTCTGTTTTATCATTAATATTAAATGACTTTCTTCCCTGTTTCTGAAGTAATGCCCGTGGACTTCAACATCCAATTCCTGCTTTCTTGAGATTTCCTAGTTATCTTGCCTTTTCCCTCTTCTGCCCCCATTCCTGTCTTGGCCAACTATGGATTAAATTCTGTTTCACCATTAACTTGTTGACTGACTAGATGAAATTCAAATACTGAAAGGACTCCATAATTTGGCTCTGGTAGTCAACATAATTTACCTTGGCTTACTTTGTAAATTGAAATGTGTGAGGAGTACCTGGAATGCTGCCCCTTTTCTTGATAGGTGTTGGAGAACCCTTGTCCTCTGACAAGAAATAAAATGAACAAGAAGATGTCAGTTGGATCAGAGAACCTAATAGTACTCTAAGACCAAGCTTCAGAAATTGCTTCATGAGTATGGTAAAGTCAGTGTTGTGTTTGCATATTAGTCGGACAGAAAGCACATACCGATATTCTCCAGTCTGATCCCAAGTCATTCATGATTCATCCAAAATGGCCACATGTCTGGTTTTGGGTCGTTGTGTCACCAAAAAGCCCTACAGCTTGGAATTGGGGCGGATTTATGTAGTGTAGCACTTGTATATAAGATTTGACTATGGATTCATACTCTGTGAACATTATTAGACATTTTGATAATGTAAAGTAGTAACATTGAATGTAACTGGCATTAGCCTTATTCTAGAGAAACCATCTGTCATCAGCAAATGTTCAACATGTGCAGTGATACGATTAGGTATAAGTAACACTCAAGATATATTTAGCCTAAGTTTGGTATATGTTATGGAAAAATCCAAGGGAAAGTCCAACTTGGGTGTTAAAGGGCTCCAGAATTTGCTGAAATCATGTCATTTCAGATTTATTCTTATAGCTGACAAACTGCTGTTGGTCGTCAGTTTCCTGGACAGCCGTTAGGTGTTCACTTTATGCCCCAGGTAGGGAAATAGTCTCGATAATCCAGTCAAATTCTTGAAAATAACATTTCTTCAACATATTACTTCCTCTATGCCCAAATATAATTTTACTGATTCTTTCAAGTAAACACTATCTAAATATTTTATATAATATATTTGAACATTTTTAGTTTGTAGAAAATTAGCATGCCTTATGGAGAAAATTCTAGATAAAGTATCATGAGTTTTTATCAGCTGACTACAAGCCTTTTCCCTAAGGCCTTTTTTTTTTTAAGTTCCATATGGCAATACCTTAATTTTGTTATTTGAGCATTTTCATCATAATTAAAATTCTGTATATGGCATTGAAAAGAATAAACCAACATTTTATTTCTTATGACATCTAGAACAGTAATTGGTTTTATATATATATATATATACACACACACACACAGACACATTACCTTTTACCTTGACAAGAACAACTTACAGATTTTTAATGTAAAAATTGACAATCTTGTTGCGTATTTGAAATCAATTATTAATAAGTAGTAAATTCTTGTTGCGTATTTGAAATCAATTATTAATAAGTAGTAAATTCTGAGAGGTCACAGAAATAATTTTGTGTAGAAGGAACACAAAAATAGTGTGATTAAAATATTGTTAACATATTATAAAGAAACCACAATGGTTAGATGTTTCATTTTTAGTTTAAACAAAATTGGGCATAAGATATATTCATGAAACAAATATATTTATATACATGTATACCTATTGCAAAACTATGGGACAATTAAATGATTCACATTATTTTTTTTCACAGAGTGTAAAATGCTAAAAGTAAATACATTTGAGTCTTTAATCTGTTATCACTGTATATTCAAAAATTACAATTCTAAGGTAAAATTGTTTCCTATATGAATTATCAGAATATGTCCCATTTTAATTATATTCTCATGAACAATAGCAAAAGAGAAGAAATTTCTTAATTTTAAAATGAATGGCTCTCCCTAGTGGTTTGTACCCCATCTTGTCCATCATTTCATTATATTGTATATTTTTTGTTTCCTGTACAATTTGTAACCAATTTCCAGGTAATATAAATTACAATATTTCTCATGTTTAAAATGAGCCTGGCTGAAAAGAGATTTTCTTTTTTAATGATATCAGAAAATATGTATGTGATTTTATTTTTTAACTTTTTCTACATTTCATTGGTCATACTATTAACTTTAGTGTTTATAAAACTGGGGAAAACTATTTTCAATATATTTTTTTAAAAGAGGCAGTAGAAATAAATTGAGAAAATAGATGATAATATTATGCAGAAATCCCTGAAAGAAAATTTGGAAAGAAACAAATTTCGTTAAGGTGAAAATGTTGGAAAATAGGGAGTATTCGAAGACTGTAATTTCTTACATTAATCAACTTATTTCCAAATGATTGTTTCATGCTGTTGGTTCCACAAATTGTGATTTTTAGTATACTATAATAATTTCTCCTACCATTTTAGTGTTTATACATTAATTACTGAAAAGAAAGGAAGGAATTGGGGGATAAAAGTCAGGGAAACTGGGTTTATTCCCATTTTCCAATAGCACTAATGTATACTTCTTTAACCTTCTAAATGGTGCTTTGTGTGATGAGAGTATGTAACACATACATATGTTATTAGTGCCTTATTTTTTTTCACTTGACTTTATTTCTTACCTAAAGAGCCATATATTTTTTGTGAGTGTTCCTTGGCCCTTATATTTAAAGTGCTGATGAGACAGTACAACTTTAGAGGTACATAGAGGCTGCCTTTGCTACCTTAATCCACTGTATTATCCCTGGAATAGTAGGTTAGCCAGTATTTTTTTTCTGAAGTTCAGTGTTTATTTTTAAGCTAAAGAATTTTTTAAAAAGGATATTAAACACCATAATTTGAAGCCACTATCATTGAAATGTACTTTTAAACTGAAAAAAAAGAATGCTGATTTTTAAAATTTGAAACAGAAGTTGGAATGGCTGTCAGTCTTTATGGCTTCAATGAAGACAAAATTACTTTACAAAAGGCATTAAAAACAAAAGTAAATATGCGGAACTGCAGGAATTAGATCTGTTTCCTACAATTCGCCTTGGCAATATGTTATTTGTAATCCACTTCCATACAGATGCTGAAGAATCATGGTGTTTGCTATTTACATGTAATTACGCATTCACAGTGGGCTTTATCAACACCAAGATACTTTGTATAATGTTATTGTACTCTTCTTGGTCTTTGCCTTTTGTGTTAGCTTTATATAAAAAGCTGGGTCTATTGTATTCTATATGTACTATAGTATATCACTCAACTTTTCCTGATGAATGTATGATGAAAATTAAAATAAATCGTGCGCTTAGAAAAGACAAAGACACAGGTTGTATATGAAAATATGTGTACATATTTGACAAAAAAAAAAGAGGAAAAGAATCTTCCTGCCAACAGATATGTCCTGCTGGACAGGACCTGAAAATGAACAGATTTTTTTTTTTTAAGCAGTAAAATTTAAAAATCTATTACCTCAAGAATTGCCAGTGGATATGTGTCATTGTACTGCTCCTCTTAACAAATACAATCTCACTTGCGGCTGACAATAAAAACAACCCAAGTGTCAGATCACACAAATTTTAGGGGCAAATCTTTCCAAAGATGGATACCTTATGATATTCTAGAGTCTAATTCTGGACTTTTGGTATATCCCTATGGTCTTTTGTTGTGGTTGGGCTTTTTCTTTTCTTTCTTTCTTTTTTTTTTTAATGTTTTTGGTTGGTTGGTTTAGAATGGAAGGGTAATCTTAATTTTGAGATCCGATCTCATGGAAGGATATAATGACACTCTACTTGGATGAAAACTGTAACGGGAATCAGCTAGTTTTATTGTCACTGTGTGAGCGCTTGTAAGGATTCCTGTGAAGTGCTGATTACTCACAGGGGGCGTGTGATCCATCAGGCAACGTCATCTAGCAATGCCTAATAAAAGTTTTTAAAAGAGAAGACTCTTGTCTTTTTTGCAGTACATTTGGAATTTAAAGAAATGAAAAGGTAAAATTTGACAATGGCACAATTACCTGAATGTAAGTAAATTTGGAAAGATTTACTGAAGTCATTTCTGCACTAGATTCTGACTAGAGAAACAAGAATGAACAGAAATTCAGGGTATGCTTTTTTTGGAAAGTGGATTGTGTTGTGTCGCTGTGGTGTGTTTGGGGGAAACCTCATAGAATACGGAAGATCAGTATGAACATTCTGATGAAAATAGTGTATCTGCAAGCACACAGTATAATGCCAATTACATTCTCTTTGACTTATTCATTCATTGAAAATCCATTTGATATTATTTACTCCCTTAATTATTTTTTTCAGTAAACATGTATCGAGCCCCTGCTGTATTATAAAAATATACTGCACATGCGTTTAGGAAAAGACCAGGCTCCAACACTGGTCCAGGAGAGACAGTGCCTGGCAAGAGTTTCAACAATGGATTCCTACCTTGAATTCTTTGACTAATTTGGTTGGTGATATTAAGTTAGCCACATACCTATCCAGACGTCAGTCTACAATGACAACTGAGGTGGCAACCCCTAAGGTTTCTTTCAGCAATTAAATTTGGATCTGTTCAACCTATTTTTAAAGTTAGTTCAAATTATTCAGTTCTAACATTTCTCCAACCCAGACAGGCCATATCAGGGCCCTGTGCCTTTGCACAGGCTGGTTCCCTACCTTCTTCTCTTCCACCCAGACTCCTCCTCCATGGCCCTCAGGCCCAGCATCTGCTGCAGAATACCCTCTTGGCCATATCACATGGGACACGTCACCAAGGCCTCCTCGGTTGAGCATTCTTTGCAAAGCACTCCTGAACAAGGCACTTTGTGTTTGTTTCCCAGGGTTAACGACAAGCTGGTTGCCATAAGACAACAAAAATGTATTCTTTGACATTTGTAGGGACCAAATTAAAACATCGGCAGTGTTGGTTCTTTCTGGAGGCCCTGAGGAAGACTGTTTCGTGCCTCTCCCTAGTGTCTGGGTGTTGCCAGCAATCCTTGGCATTCCTTTACCTGTAGTGTCTTCACTTCACTTCAGCCATTGGATTTAGGGCCCACTCTTGTCGTATGACCCTTCTATGGGCTTAACTGTGTCCCCCAGAATTCATATGCCAAAATCCTAACTCCCAGCACCTCAAAATGAGACCATCTTTGGAGCTAAGTCCTTTAATGAGGTAATTCAGGTAAAATGAAATCATATGGTGGGTCCTAATTCAACATGAAATAAAATTAGAGTAACTTGATACATCTTGTTGCCTCCTTGCTAGCCATGAGGAGCCTACCACCCAACAGTTATCAGACTGAATGCAAGACACTCAATTAAATTTCAGTTTTCGATAAACTACCATTACTTTTAGTATGAATATGTCTTAATTATTTTACTTACAGGATATGTATGTGTGCATATAGATATATACATGATATACATAAGATATCATATACATATGATATCTGTATGTATGCCTGGCATAATAGAACATAGACAGACACTGGACCCAGACAGATAAGTTACACATTTAGGCTCTGCTTTTTAGTTCAGGGAACGAAGAGAAGTTACTTAACCTCTTTGCTCCTCAAACTCCTCATCTGTAAAATTAGAATATGCTTACCTGGAAGGGTGGTTGCAGGATTAAAATGCCCAGTAGATGGTGCCTTAGTAACTAGAACACTGATATATTGAGAATGGGTCAGCAAATACTTTTGAAGGAGTGAAAAAACACTTTCCCCTTTCCTATTTGGAATTCTCTGGGAACCTGAGAGAGTTTCTGGTCAGCCCTAAGACAGGACCTAAGCTAAGCCATAGTGCAATCTATGGAGTACCCCAGGCTTCCATTTGGAAAACCTACTCCACCTCCCCTGCGCCCCAGAAAAACCTAGTTCCTGGATGCAAGGAATTCTTCTCTAAGTGAACAACCCATTTGATACAAGTTCTGTTTTCCTTCTAGAAAATGTGTAATTGCTTGTTACAGTACGATGGCAGTAACATTTTACATTAAGCCTGGAAAGTTGCCTGACCTTCCAGAACCTGAGGTCACCTATTCTGCACCCTTCTGTTTGTGGAGATGGGGATCCTAATTAATTTAAACAAGTCTAAGCAGCTAAATAGCAATACAGGTAGATCCCATCTCTTTAAAAAGATCATCGGGGTGGCACATTCATTACCCAAAGCTGGGATCAAATTTTTCTGTCTCCTTTTACAGAATGCATTTTTGTATAATCAATTGATAATAGTGAAAAATATCTAAAAGATGTACTATTTACCCACCTGAGGCTATTTCTTTGCATAGATAAAAAGCATTGTGAAGGAGGAGATCTTTTTTCTTTTAAATATTTTATTTATTTATTTGAGAGAGAGAAAGTGAGAGAGAGCAGGGGAAGCGGCAGGCAGAGGGAGAAGTAGGCTCCCTGCTCAGTGGGAAGGCAGACACTGAACCGACTGAGCCAACCAGACGTCCCGAGAAGGTATTTTTTCTGAATGCTTCTTTTGCAACCCAGGGGTTTTGTTCTTGACTTGCATTTCTAACCAAGAAACTCACATCACATAAAGATGATGATCTGGGTCGTGTAAAGAGGCCTGGATTCTACTACCTGTTTGTGGGTGCTGTGGCCTTGGACCAGGGGCTCAACCTTACTGCAGCCGAATTCCCTTCCTTAAATATGGGGGAACCAGATCTCTAGCATTGTAACATATTATATGAACAGTAATAGGTAATAAAACTACAGCTGTTAAAAACCTCCTTCACAGTTTTATAAAGTTACACTTTGCCTTAACAACTGCACAATGGAAATAAATATACTGTGGATACTGTTCTTACAGGATGCCCAAAGTAGTATCCAATGAATGGAAACTCCCTTCTCCCTTCCCTCAAGCAAATCACTCTTGACCCAGAGAATGTTATGAACAATCACTGAGTGGTAATTGTGACCCTAAATTAAAATGCTTCTTAGGTTAAAAAAAAAAAAATGCTTCTTAGGCTGGCCAGTAATTCAACATCGAATTCACACATACTGGCTTGCCAAATTAGAATTTTGGTTTGCTGAGTTAGACGTGATTGCATTACCGTCAGACGTTTTAAAGCTGGTTTCTCTTAGCCGATCTGCTATTTCAACTGGGAACAGGAAGTGCCGGTACGCAGAGGACAGCCCCAAGAAATCTTCCAGGCATTCCACGGAGGCAGTCGGATGATTCCCCCTACCCAGCGACACAGAGGCCCTTTCAAGGGCCAGAAATAGATCTCCTGTTGAGCCTCTGTTTATCTCCTCTGACCATAAAAAGCAGCTGGCCTTGCAGGAAAGGTTGGCGGCTGCAATGAACTCCAGGAGGCCGTAAGCCCGAAGCCTGAGCAACAGAATAAAGGCTCTCAAAGAACTTCAGGAGTCATGTTGCTAGCTCTTTGCTAGAACCATTCAGTCCTACTCCAAGGAAATCTGTGAACTAAAAACCCCACACAAGCCCTGTAAAATTTCCTGTGACCACCAGAGGTTCACTCAGAATCATTCCATTATTCTTGGAGTTGCTTCATAATGACTATTTATTAAGTATCCACTATACTGCTAAATACTGATGCCATTTTGTTGAATGAAAAACATTTTTAAAAGAATTGATTGAGGGGCACCCGGCTGGCTCAGTCAGAAGAGCAAAGAACTCTAAATCTCAGGGTTGTGAGTTCAAGCCCTATGTTGAGTGTAGAGACTACTAAAAAATAAATAAAGTAAAAAATAAATAAAAATAAAAAGATGAGGCCAATTCTCCCTTTCATTACTTGATATTTAAACTTTGCTCCGTGTTAGGCTAATTAATAATTATGAAAATAGAAAGCAAAATCAGGTGGTTTATTTTATTTTATTTATTTGAGACAGCGCACAAGTGGGGGTGGGGGTTGCGGAGGGAGAGAGGGAAGCAGACTCCCTGCTGAGTGTGAACCAGGACTCAAGGCTCCATCCCAGGATCCTGAGATCATGACCCGAACTGAAGTCAGATGGTTACACTTAATGACTGAGCTGTGCAGCCGCCCCAGAATCAGATTTTCTCAAGGCCACTGAGTCAATAAGAAACACTATTGAAACACTTCACACATCATTGCTAAAATATTATCAGGTCTTTAGGACAGAGCTTTAAACATCTCTCATATCTTTGTTAAGAGCCCTTAAGAACACTATTCTCTTTGCTTAGATGCCATACAGGTGAATTGATACAGGTGTGGAAAATTGCAATAACACAATTCATTAGACATATGTCCAGGAGCAGAACTGAGAAGTATCAAGTGCAACCAAATGACCACCTGAAACCCATTGCTAGATGGCCATTTCAACCTAACTTGGTGCTATTACTGTTAAATAACACCCAAGAGGCCTCAGATCTTTCACCAAAAACTGCTTTGAGGCTGAACAAATGTGCTTAAAGCTTCAGGTAGCCATGTTTTATCAAATTCTAGCTCTTTACATCATACTTTTATTTCATCTGCCAAAAAGGTGTTTTATAAAACAAAAATAAGGGTGCCTGGGTGGTTCAATCAGGTAAGTGCCTGCCTTCGGCTCGGGTCACAATCCCAGGGTCCTGGGATTGAGCCCTGTATACGGACCCTGCTCACCAGGAAGTCGCGCTCTCTCTCTCTACCCCCTGCCATTCCTGCTGCTTGTACTTTCTCTCTCTCTATCTCAGATAAATAAATAAAATCTTCAAAAAATAAAAATAACTGTTCTGAGGAGTACTGGTTCTGCTCTGATGGTGTTAACCCCCTACAACTGATCCTTCCCTGGGGAGCACAACAACAACAAAAACCCCAACTACCTGAAAGGATGAGAATAAACAAGACTGAGCAGAATGTGGTAAGAAATCAAAATGTGGACGTGCAATCCTCACGGCAGAAAGGGTCTCAATTCTCGTCCTCTAATGACTTTGACCCGAAGGCAAGCTTATAGAGGGCAGCCACTGTCCTTCCAGTGGCACCATCGCCGTCTTTACCTGCCTTCAGAACCACAAAAAGAAGACAGGGCAAGAGGGGAGCTTTGGAGGAGAGAAAACTGGAAAAGAAGAAATGAATGAAAAGAGGAAAATCTCAGCAGAGAAATAGAAATTGTTAAAAGCAGAGCCGAATGAAAATTTCAGCACTAAAAGATGTAATACCTGGAAAAATTTGCTGGATAAGTTCAAGAGTATAATGGAAATAGCAAAAGGTCAGTAAACTTGAGAATAGATTAATAAAAATTCCTTTATCTGAAGAACAGAAGGAAAAAAGATTGAAGAAAATTGAACTGAATCTTCAGGCTCTATAGGACAATATAAAAATTCTAACGTACATGTGCTTGGAACTCCAGACAGAGAGAAGAGATTGCAAAGGAACTTGATGAAACTTTTTGGAAAATGTCAATTAACTCAGTGATAATGATTGATACTTATGTGGAAACTCATTCACTCGTATACTTCATATTTAAATATAAAAAGCTTTTTCAATTTATATATGCACCTGTAAAAAAAGAAATGTCTTTCCTTTGCTTCAAATTCTATGTTTTAAAATGGGAAAAAATTAAAATTACTTTGTTCTATATAAGTAACTTAAATATGATATTACTCAGCTGATTATGTATTTTAGGTATTTTCCACTTAAAGTTTAAAGATTCAAAATTTTATATTTGTTTTCTTTATTTTGCGTGGTTAAAGTATTTCTTTTTTTATTTTATTTGAATTAGCATGCCCCAGTATTAAGTTTTTGATTCTTGACTATCTGAAAGAAAAAAAAATCAATCAGTAATAATTATCTTACTATACTTAAATAGTTCAAACCTAAGTCAAGATTTATATAACCCAGGTCTGCCTTGACTATGGGGGGTTGGGGATAGAACTTCAGGGCCACAGAGCAAACCTTAAGCCTCAGGCAGCCCTGGAGGGAACGCTTGAGATAGTCTGTTACCGCCTGGCTGGAGAACTCATGAAATTTACCATACCTTCAAGGTTGGGGCCACACAGTACAACTAGCCCTCCAATCCTTTCAAAAGTCCTCATTATAAAACAAGTGTACTGGGTGCCTGGGTGGCTCAGTCAGTTTAGCGTCTGACTCTTGATTTCGGCTCAGGTCACAATCTCAGGGTCTTGAAATCAAGTCCTGCATTGGGTTCCATGCTCAGCATGGAGCCTGCTTGGGATTCTCTCTCTCCCTCTACCCTCCCTCAACGCACACACCTGCTCTCTCTCTCCCTCTCTTAAATAAATAAATAAGTAAATAAAATCTTAAAACAAAAAAACAAGTGTATCATTAAAGAAAATCAAATCAAAACCACAATGAAATGTCACATCATGCTTGTTAGAATGGCTGTTATCAAAAAGATAAGAAATAGCAAGTATTGGTGAAGACGTGTAGAAAAGGGAACGCTTGCAAGCCGCTGGTAGGCTTATACATTGGGGCGGCCCCTATGGGAAACAGTATGGAGATTCCTTAAAGAATTAAAAATAGAACTACTATATGATCCAGCAATTCCACTTCTGGGAATATGTCCAAAGGAAAGAAAAACACTGCATCAAGAAGGTATCTGCACCCTCACGAATATACCAGAATTATTGACAATAGCCAAGACATGGAAACAACCTATATGTCTATTTGACAGATGGATGGAAAACTGGACTATGGTACATATGTACAATGGAATTTTATTCAACCATAAAAAATAAGGAAATCCTGCCATTTGTGACAACATGGATATCCCCTGTGAACATTACGCTAAATGAAATAAGTCAGTCAGAGAAAGACAAACACAGTATAATCTCATTTTAATGCAGAATCTAAAACAACGAACAGGTCATAGAAAAAGAGATCCGATTTGTGGTTAGATGAAAGTGATCAAACAGTACAAGGTTCTTCTGGTTATAAAATAAATCGGTCCTAGGGAGATAAGGCACAGCTTTATAACTATAGTAACACCACTGTAGGATGTATTTGAAAGCGATGAAGAGAGTAAATCCTGAGTTCTTGTCACAAGGGAAAAAACATTTTTTGGTGTTTTTTGAGGGGGGGGAGAGGATCTATATTAGATGATTGATGTTGACCAAACTTATGGTAATCATTTCACAATATATGTAACTCAAATCCTTATGCCATACACCTTACACTTGCACAATGCTGTATGTCAATAATATCTCAACAAACTGGAAACACAAAACAAGTGTGATTTTACAATTCAAACATTAACCATTTTGGGTTGGAATTCAAACTAGTGAATTCATCACATTCCTTACAACTTCTTGTAATGGGCAGGGTCTTACTTGTAACTGAGGACCTGAACATTTGGAACAATTTGGAGGACAATCTGGTTACCAAGGCAGAAAGGCTTGCCACAAGGAAATACTTGTTTAGAGCGCCAGAACACGCAAATAGGGGAAACCTCCACAAACACCACTACTTCAGTTCTAGAATTATCTTTGCTATCAGGAACCAAGGCTACACTACTCATGTTTTTCTCAGGCTATTTATTACTAAAAGTAAATATTCTAAAGTAGGACTACTAACACCTTTGAAAATTTAAAATTTAAATTTCTTGCATGATATTTCTACTGTAATTCTACTGTAATGTAAAAGGAAATGGAAGTTTTTTGAGATGGCAAACACTCTAGGTTCTGGTGACATGCTCTTAGCAGCATAAATATTAGCTGAATCAAGACATAGTTATTAAGCCATAATAATTACAGTTATTACCTAGAATCTCTCTTTAATTCTTTCTCTCTCTCTTTTTTTAATAGAGCACTCACTTTCTTGGTCTTGATACAAAGGTATTTAATTGTCACTTCTGTAGAATGACCCCGGGTCATGTAGCCAAAAATGGTTTTAGGTTTGAACTTATTTTTACCTTGTTACAAGTCACTTTTTATATCATGAAATAAGCATCGAATGGACAATGATGAATTTGCTTAGGTCTAGTGCCTCATTCTCTTGCTTCTTTATTTTTTTTCTGACAAATATACATAAGTATGGAAAATTTTCTCACTAGCTATAAGCACATCAACTATAAAAGGAAGAAATTGTGATGTAAATTGTGATGTAATTGTGAAGAAACTGTGATGTAAATTTCACTGAGACCTTGAATGGGAAAAAAAGAAGAAATTGTGAAAAGCTTCCAATACTTGAATCAACATTATTATGATTTATATGATGACTGCTTTTACCACACCACTATACAACATACATAATTAATGTTATATGGTACATATTCAGTGAACATGAAAAGAAGCATGAAGAGATGAAGGGAAAGAATTTATCCTGAAATCTTTGAGAAGTTGATTGACTAAATAAAGTTGAAGGCTTTAGCTTCAGACCGACTTATCGCCACCAAAAACCGCCTTACCATGTAATCTTAACCAACGTTAATCTCTCTAAACCCATTTCTTTTTTTTTTTTTAAGATTTTATTTATTTATTTAACAGACAGAGATCACAAGTAGGCAGAGAGGCAGGCAGAGGGGGGAGGGGGGGAAGCAGGCTCCCTGCAGAGCAGACAGCTCGATGTGGGGCTCGATCCCAGGACCCTGGGATCACGACCTGAGCCAAAGGCAGAGGCTTTAACCCACTGAGCCACCCAGGGGCCCCTAAACCTATTTCTTCATCCACAACAAGGAATGCAATATAATTCACAGGGATACTGAAAATTTTAACTGTGATGATCTGCCTCAAAGCCTTAGCACAGTGCTTGAATCAATGTTGAATTCTAAAGATCAGATCAGAACACAAAAATTAAATGTTGTCATTATCTGAATTTTAACCAAAAAGTAGAGATAATAATAGCTCATTTTAAGGGATATTGTGAGGAATGCATGAGTTCATGTATGTAAATTGCCTAGCAAAATGCTTAAAGCAAACTAGATAATCAAGAAACGATAGCTATTACCACCAGTGGATTTGTTACCATTGAGATAAAACCATTTTTCACAAGTTTATGTTTTAAAGTGCTTATGATTTGGAGCCCTCTGGTGTTCATATTGAGAACTACAATTTTGATTAGGGAGGTGTTAAGCCAATTTGCATCAGTATTTCCTTATTTACATGCTATCTTACTATAACTAAGTGAGCTGTAACTTAATTACTATTTTTATTTAAACTAATTTATTCCTTAAGAAGAAAATCAATATATCTCTAAAACCAACTTAATTTATTATCATAAATGAAAAGCCAGTATGTTTTAAACATATATAATTGTTAAATATGGAACCATTAATATAGAAAATTTCAGTTTCAGTACCAACCAGCATCATATCTCACACAACAGCTCTGAGAACCTTACTTTATATCAATAAATTTTATTTATTGACTAAAGAAATCCTCACAGGCTTCACAAAAAGGAACAAGTTTAAAAAAAAAAAGAATCCCAAAGATGTTAGTTTGATGGACAAGAGGACAAAGGACTTTCCCAACACAGATTAAAGTATAACTAAAGATAAAAAGTTGTAGAAACACTGAGTCATTGTGGAAGCTCCAAGATGCCACAAATATACCCAGAGTGCAAGTGAGTAATTGGCTGGAGGCAGAAGGGCAGTGCATGAAGAGAGGTGGGCCTGGCCATAGCAGGAGAGGTCCCCTATGTCATGCAGAATACTGCAGACTTGTTTCATGTAAAGTAATCATTCTCCCAAGATTAGAGTTCCATGAGATTTTAGTAAATGTTTTCCTTCACCACCCCCCAAATATGTATGTGGCAGGGTGGATGTGTGATGTCAAGTTTGGGAAATTCTGAATTCAACCAAATAAAGCAGGATTTTTAATTGCAAGAATTGTCAGAGCACTGTAAAACTTTAAGAGGGAATTATAATCTCTAGATTTCGCAATATTTTTGATCTTGGAATAGTTTTTTTAAAATTTCTTCTTTGTTTTATTTATTTGTTGTTTGTTTGTTTGTTTGTTTAAGTAGGCTCCATGCCTAGTGTGGGGCTTGAACTCACAAACCACATATCAAGATTTGATGCTCTACCAACTGAGCCAGCCAAGCCCCCCTTATTTGTTTTTATTTATTTTGGGAACAACATACGTAATATCTGGCAGAATATATTTTGAGAAATGCACCTAGGTTATGGAGAACTATATAGATATATATGTATATATAGACAATAGTACCATGATTACATCTGTGTTTTAGAAAGATCTATGGTGGGGCGCCTGGGTGGCTCAATGGGTTAAAGCCTCTGCCTTCGGCTTGGGTCGTGATCCCAGAGTCCTGGGATCGAGCCCCACGTAAGGCTTTCTGCTCAGCAGGGAGCCTGCTTCTGCCTGCCTCTCTGCCTACTTGTGATCTCTCTCTCTACCAAATAAATAAATAAAATCTTAAAAAAAAAAAAAAGATCTATGGTGACGGTATGTTGGTTGACTTGAAGGAAAAAAGAAAAAACTAGAGGCTGCCAAATGAGTAAGAATGTGGCTGAATCACCAATGATCCACATGCAGAAAACATAACACAATTACAGCATGTAATGAATTTTAAACTATGAGAGCTAAGCACAGTTTCAGGGCATTACAAATTTGAAGGCAGTAATTTATGCCATTAGAAAAAAAGACTACTCATTAAATAAAGCAAATAATAAATGCTCAACACCAATACACAGATAATAGACAAAATTATTTCCTTTGTAATTGATTAACTATATTGTGTACTTCAAAATTCTCTGGCTGTTTTTGTTGACAATGACAGTTCTAGGTGGAAGAGCTTAGCTTATGAAAGAGAAGAATGCAGTTGTGAATCTTATCATTGGGAGTTATCAGAACCAGAACGAGAGTGTGTGTGTGTGTGTGTGTGTGCGTGTGTGTAGTAGTGTTTCAGCAAAAGGCAAAAGTGCAAAAGTGGGTTAGATATCCAGGAGGTGGAATGAAAAAAAATAAGGCAGAAAGCAAAACTCCTTGAATCTAGGAGTAAAAAGGGAAGGAAATCTTTTTTCTCCAAGACATTGAATTATTCAAGCAGTTTGACGAATCCTGCTTGCTCTCGAATTAATTGTATTCCCCAGCATTTAGAGCAGTTGCTATACTGATTTGACAATTATGGGAAATAATTTCACGTTTTCTTTACTGAGCCCGTTTGAAATGTCATATTGCTTGAGAATTCCTGCAGCTTGTCAGATTGTGTTAATTTTCCTAATGAATACTTTAAACTGTTGACCCAGCTCCTGAACACAGCGGCCCTTCTCTTTCTTCTCTGAAGAAGGTGATTGGTTAGTAGATAGCCATCTTTTAGATGCACAGGAAGTAAAGAATCTTCATATAGATGTAAAGTCAGCATATTTTTTTCTTCAAATTCTTCAGTTGATATTATATAACACTAATTTCAAGTGAAGTTAATCCATCAAATTTGGTTTTTAATGTATATTTTCCCTGAATATTCCCTACTGTTATTAGAGAATACACTTCAATAGTAATGCTTTAAGTGCCCAGGAATGGAGAGAAAGAAAATTAGGAATTAGAGGCTGTCTGGTATGTGTGTTTAGAATACAGTCTAAGGAATTTAATTTGGGTTCATATCCGCATTCCACTGCTGTTAGTTGTCTGACCTCGGCCAGTCAAATAATCCAAGACTGTCTGTATGTCTTTAAAAGAATAATAGTACCCAAGAGAATAGAGGAGAATTAATATTCACAATGACTACTGACTTGTATTCTCCAGACTTGACTGAAGACTAGCACAACAAATCTAAACATAAACATATAAAGAAATCCAAATGTAGACAAATAGTGAGAAGCCTCAGAACAAAACGCCAAAGAAACAGATCGTTTTGAAAGAGGACAGAATAAAAATGGGGGAGGCTTACCAGAAATAAAATTAGTGTAGTAGTTAACCTTTCAACTGCAACAGTAAAAGGCATAAGACAGTGGGATGATATTTTAATACACTGCAACAAATCACTTTTCTTTTTTTTTTTTTAAAGATTTTATTTATTTATTTGAGAGAGAGGCAGTGAGAGAGCATGAGCGAGGAGAAGGTCAGAGGGAGAAGCAGACTCCCCGTGGAGCTGGGAGCCCGATGCGGGACTCAATCCCGGGTCTCTGGGATCATGACCTGAGCGGAAGGCAGTCGTCCAACCAACTGAGCCACCCAGGCGTCCCAACAAATCACTTTTCAACCTGGGATTGAAAAACAAACTTTCAGAAGCCACCAGGAAGGGACTTCTAAATAATATACATGATCGCAGAGGTAAGATCTGAGATGCAAAAGGATGAATTTAAAAAATGAATAATGAAAGAAAACACTAATAATGTTTAACCTAAGAGTAAAAAATAACATGACAAAGCTAAAATAATGGAGTGCAATTGATACAAAATGGAAAGAAGTGATTGGTTAAAGCTTTCTAGATTCTCTGTTAGGCAGAAGGAGGATAGATATTATCTAACATTAGACTTTCTTAAAATGCATGTTAGAATATGAAGAATAGGGACAACTGGGTGGCTCAGGCAGTTAAGCGACTGCCTTCAGCTCAGGTCATGATCCCAGGGTCCTAGGGTTGAGCCCCACATCTGGCTCCTTGTTTAGCGGGGAGCCTGCTTCTCCCTCTGCCTGCCATTCCCCCTGCTTGTTCTCTCTCTTTCTCTGATAAATAAATAAAATCTTTAAAAATTATATGAAGGATAATCTCTAAAAGAATAGAAGTATTGTGCATATACTGAAAATGATAAGGAATTAAATGAAATAAATAGAAACACAAGATTCAGAACAAAAATTAGAAAGGATAAAATGTGTATAATGAGATGACAAAAATAAACTAAAATATATGAGAATTGTAATCAATGTTAAGGGAATAGATTCTCAGGTATAAAAAAGAAAACATCCAGCAATGTATTTTTCACAATAGACAACAGAGAAAGGTTGAAGCTAAAAGTTGGGAAAAGTTATATCAAGTACAAAGAAATGTATAATAATTAAACATGTATAACACGTTTAATGTATATTAAATATTTGTTAAAACAGATTTCTGAGGCAAAATAAAGAACATCATTGTATCAAGATAAAAGATTCAATTCACTAGAAGGATGTAACAACTCTAAATAGGAAATATTAGTAAGTACATCATGTCTGTAAAACCTTGGATACACAACTCAATAATTGATTGAATGTACAGAAAGAATCAATAAGAATATAAAAGGTTTTCACAACATAATGAAAAAGTTTGATCTAAAGAACATGCAGATATTTATGAATGAGGGTATACATATTCCTTTAAACATACATGGAAAATTAACAGATATTGACTATACATTTATTAGGTGATAAGGTATGATGCAACAAATTTCAAAGGAAAGTCATGAAGACTACATTTGTTAGACACACTATAATTAAATTGGAAATAGAAAAAAAGATAATTTAATAAGCCCCATATATTTAAAATTTAAAAACATAATTCTGAAAAAATTCTTATATCAAAAAAGAAATAAAAATTAAAACTTAAAAATATTTAGAGATGAATCATAATAAAAACACTGGAGAACAAATTTTGAGGTATCAGTATAGTGATGTTTAGAAGGAAATACACAATGAGATTTGTATGCGCTAGAAAAAAGAAAAGCAAACATGAAAGATCTAATTGTCCAAGTTAAGAAGTCAGAAATATAACAGAAAATAGCCCAGTGACATAGAAGAAAGGCATTCGTAGCAACAGTAGGAATTAATGAAAGAGAACAAACACCAAAGAAACATTCTATTTAAATAAAAATATTCATGAAAAGAAGCGTATTGAAGTTTGTGCAGATAATTTTAAAGATCAATATTGATCATATTAGTTCATTCTATTAGCTAGCCTTTATAGTTTTTTAAAAGATTTTATTTATTTATTTGAGAGAGTGAAAAAGAGATCATGAGTAGAGGGGAAGGGTAATGGGAGAAGCAGACTCGCCGCCGAGCAGGGAGCCGGAGCAGGGACTCAATCCCAGGACCCTGGGATCTCCACCTGAGAGGAAACCAAGAGTTCCCCACTTAACTGACTGAGCCATCCAGGTGCCCCAAATAATTCAGAGTTTTACCATCAAAGTGAGTATTTGATGTCCTTCTATCCTGAGTGTACATTTTAACAACGTTATATAACTACACCAAAATAAGTTTACAAAAAATGTGCATAGTAGCCCTGATTTATGATAAGCAAAAATGGGAAACAATTCAAATGACATTTGAGGGGAAAATGGATACATAAATTATATGATATATTTAACCCTAACCTATATGACACCTGCTCCTTTCCTTAATGTAATTTTTTAAATTACATGTTATTTTTATTAATTGAAAAACTAATATGTGTTCATTAAAGCACAACTGGAAAAACACAGAACCCAGAGCACTCATAGTCTCATAACACAATCATGATTAACACGGATTTTCTTCAGTTGCTTAAAAACATAGTTTTCCCGGCTTTAAACATGGTTGGATCACACTTTTGTTCATAATTTTTACCTTAGCTTTTTGTTTTGAGAACCTCATATCATATTCTTTTCCATGCACTTTATAGTTTTTATTTTATTACCTATTCTTTGGAATTATAATTTTAAATTATATTTCATGTTTTCTAAGTATACATCAACTTATTTAATAATTATCCGACAGTTGGGAATGTTGGGTTTTTGCAAATTTTTATAACTTTCCATAGATATATGTTTATGCATAAACTGGTTTCTGTGCTTAGAAAGGACTTTAGGGTAGATTTTCCTAAGCGGGCACCAGGTCAATGTTAACTATCGAAAGGATTACATCAATTTATCACCTGCCTCACAGTACGTTGGCTTTGGGTTAGCAAGCAGGACCATACAGTTAGAAAACAAAATTGTGGCTTGATGTTAGTTCTAGTCTGCATGAATGATACCGCCCTGCATCCAGTCTTGGAAGTCTGAAATCTGGGAGAGGCCAAGAAGCTTGCACTTCCCTCTTCCCCACACATAACCCCATACCACATCTCACTCTTTCACATTCTACCTATTTCTCATTCTCTCCACTGTTTTCCATTTTCACAATAACTCTCTCATCTCATCTGATCCACCATCCTCTTTTGAAAACTTTTATTTAATTATGAAACATAAAAATAACAGTGAAAAACGCAAAGTATAATATAAATCCCATGTGTCTACCATCCAGTTCTATCAAATTCATACGTTTTTACTGATAGCTGTGTCAAATATTTTTAATAACATATTGCAGAAATTACTGAAGCCCTGTGTACTTCTAACTGACCCTTTTCCCTTCCCTTCTTCCATGTTACACTGAATTTTCTACATTTTGTTCCTAGACTTCTTTTACCCCTTTCAATATGCCTTTATCCATCAATCCTACAGAGCACTGTTTTGCACATTTTCAAACTTCAAAGAAAAGAGATTAATGGATGTGAGGGCGATCTGGCTGTGACATCTGTTACCCCATCGATGGCCAGCTTTGATTCCGCTGATCTGGCTGGTTAGGCGCCTTTCCCCTTCCTCTTCACTGGTCCATGCCCATCCCTCTTGAATATATCCACTGGGTGGAAGACAACCACCTTCCCTCATAGAGTAGGATGGATCAACGGTCAAGGTTATAGGAGCAGCTTTTCTCCCCTCCCCACTAGAACCTCCAAACAAGCTCTCACGGTCCATTTGTAGGAGAGTGTAGAGAGGTCAAGCTTCCAAGATTCTAGACACATCCAAATGAGGAATTGCATGTGACATTCTGCCTTTCTTTTCTTCTTCTTTTTTTTTTTCAGTCTGCCTGTCTTTAAAAGAAAAAAGAGAGAGAGAGAGAAAGAGATTACAGTATCTATTTGGCAAGTTGCTTTTTTGCTCAGCATTATATTTTTGAGATTTGACCATATTGTGTAGCTCCAAATACTTACACATATACATATGCATGCATGTATGTATGTATGTGTATATATATATAATTTCATACAAATATACATTTATTTACTCAGTGTCTCGTCAGTGCATTTTAAGGCTGTTTACAAAATTTTGCTGTTACAATGAATACAGCAATGAGCATTTATGCATGTCTACCTATACATATGGTTAAGGTTTTTTCCAGGTTCAAGGTGTAGATCTAGGTATGGATTTGATGGATTAAAGCTTATGTTTTAGCTTATGAGGTTCCATTTGAAGGGTTGAAGCAACTTTACTAGATACGACCAAATTGTTCACGAATGCTGCCATGCAAATTTAAACTCACCCAGCACCGGGTACGGGTTCATATTGCTCTTCCTCTTGCCTACACAATTGGTAGACCCTCCCCCTTTTTAAGTTGGTGTAGGTGCCATAGTTTCTTGTGGTGATGGTAATTTGCATCTCTTTGATTTCAAGTGAATTTGAATATTTTTTATTGATTTCTTGGGCATTTTTATTTGCTCTATTTGAATTACCTTTTCATTTTCTTGGGCTAATATCTACTTGTCTTGATTTGTAGGTGACTAAATTAATCATCCTTAACTTATAAAATTCTTATGTTCAATGTTGATTTCCTCTCTTCTCAGACAATGTTAAGGAACTTAGAACATTAAAACTCCTGACCTACATATAATTGTGCAGTATTTTAAAATTCCAGATGTATGCTAAACCCTGCAGAACATTACTTTTTATTGTAGGATACAGTCAATATTTATTGTGCTTTACTACTCTTACTCACTATTTTTCATTCTATTCTACATTTCTGACCTATCATCTTGATTCATTTTCTTTTTTCCTGAATAACAACCTTTCCTATTTCCTGAAAATTTGAGTCAGCTCTCACAAGCCAGTATAAGCTAGCTACAATACTCCACTGGCTTCCTTATTATATTTTCTGAAGTTCAATTATCCATGGATTTCTTTGTTCAATCTTGATTGACAAAGTATTATACACCCCCCACACACACACTTAATACACCATTGAATTTTATCTGCCTCCCTTTTATTTAGAACTTTTGCATTGGTAGTAATAATTTTGCATAATATTCTTTCCTAGGACTGTCCTGTTGGGTTTTGGTGTCAAGGTTATAGTTACATAGGTCTCTTCAAGTCTCGACATTTCATCCCTATTCCTATTGTCCTTCTTGTTAATTTCCAGTTTGCTAATTTGGGTTATTTTTGATGGGTAGAAGTTTTCATTTTTGAAGCCGAATATGTTCATCTTTTTCCTTATAATTAATCTCTTTCACATCTGAACTTTGAAAGTAGTCCTCAAACCTCACAAGTTAATGAATAGCCAGTGATAACTTTCTTCTAGTTTTTCTTGGCTTAAAAATATTTGGTATTTTAATTTCCATTGAATTAATTTTGATGCATGAGGTGGAAAAACTGTATAAGTTGAAATTTTCAAAGTTCCTAATCAGAAACTTAAAATATTATTTTTTAAAAAAGCTTGGATTTTTAAAATTTTAAATAATTTTTAAAAAGATTTTATTTATTTATTTGTCAGAGAGAGAGAGAGCGAGAGAGCGAGCACAGGCAGACAGAGTGGCAGGCAGAGGCAGAGGGAGAAGCAGGCTCCCTGAGGAGCAAGGAGCCTGATGTGGGACTCGATCCCAGGACGCTGGGATCATGACCTGAGCCGAAGGCAGCCGCTTAACCAACTGAGCCACCCAGGAGTCCCGGATTTTTTAAATTTTAAAGATGAACTTTTAAAAATGTACTAAAAACTGGGCCCTGGGTGGCTCAGTCGGTTAAGCATTGGCCTTCAGCTCAGGTCATGATCCCAGGGTCCTGGAATCATGTCCCACATTAGGCTCCTTTCTCAGAAGAGGGTCTGCTTCTCTGTCTACCCCTCCCCTCTGCTCCTGATCTCTCTCTTTCTCTCTCTCTCATGCTCTCTCTCAAATATATAAAATCTTTTAAAAAAGTAAAAATATACAAAAACCATTTCACAGATTTTCACAATAAAACATGATTATTTCATGCTTAAACAACTTTTTTTCAGCTTTGAAATTAACTTATAACAACCCTATATACATGAGCAATAAAATAAAATTTACTGGGGCACTTGGCTCAGTTGGCTGAGTGCCAGATGCTTAGTTTCTGCTCAGGTCATAATCTCAGGGTGGTAAAATCCAGCTCCAAGCCCTGCATGGGGCTAGGTGCTCAGTCTGGCGTCTCCTCAAGATTCTCTCCCTCTTCCACCCCCTCTGCCCCTCTCCTCATGCATGCACTCTCTCTTCCCCTCTCTAAAATAAATAAATAAATAAAAATTTAAATAAAATGTACAGATTTTTTCTTAACATAGAATATGCGTTTGACTGGAATTAGTGAATGTAAAATGTAGATAATCCCTGAGTTAGTTATGATTTAATACATGGGATGGGCTTGACCTACTACAATTTGCTTCAACTTATTGCAGGAAAGTTCTCTAGAGAAAAAGGTTTCCCCTCACGGATAAGGAGGATTGACTACCAAAAACAAGAAGAAGAAATCTCATAAAAATGTTTTTCTCTGCACAATTCTATGAGTGCATGTTCCCTGCTAGTCTTCACTGACAAGTTTCAATAGTGGGATATTAAATATTAAAATATTAGAATAGTTCTAAAATGGTCCTTTTAACTAGTTATTAATTATGGGTTTATTTTTTCCCTTCTTCCACAAATATGTGGGAATGTTGGGCAATATGCCTTTTTTCAAATTCAAATTTAAATCATTCCATTCCATGTTATAGATTGTAAAACCAAATGTTAACTTTATTCACTTCTTCACATCCCTCGCAGAGCTTTCTGATTGGAGCGTAATTGAGACATGAGTACCCACCAAGCCACGTGCTTGAATTGGACGTAAGCTGGCGTGCCACAGCTTCCTTCGGGAGATCATGCTGACCTCTGGCACAGTTGTTGTGATCGGTTTGTATTGTCTGTCGCATTTATTTAAGGCCCAGTTTAGATTCGTTCAGAGTGTAAAAGTCACTTTGAAATCTTGGAAAGTAACTATCGTGGCCAACTAAACAATTCTTTGTCTTTTGCACTGTTGCCTGTGATCTGTCCCATAACCATGGACAATGGATGTGTGTGCTGTCAAGATATCGCCTAGACTTCTGCCTACCGGAGTAAATGAGCCAGGAGGCGCTATCCCTAAGGACCTTGTCAGTAATGTTTGAGGGGCGCCTGGGTGGCTCAGTGGGTTAAAGCCTCTGCCCTCGGCTCAGGTCATGATTCCAGGACGGCTCAGGTCATGATTCCAGGGTCCTGGGATCGAGCCCCGCATCAGGCTCTCTGCTCAGCGGGGAGCCTGCTTCTTCCTCTCTCTCTGCCTGCCTCTCTGCCTACTTGTGATCTCTGTCAAATAAATAAATAAAATCTTTAAAAAAAATCTTTAAGATGTTCCACTTAACCTTCCTCTAATTTTTCAATGTCACTCATAAACAATGGAGCCAGAAGTGTACATTGTGTCTGAGAAAGAATTGGATGACACCTGACTTTCTGTTTTTGCTTTATAAGAGTGGTGTGGTGAGATCCATTTATCTAGAGGTCAAGCTCTGACAAGGGCAGCCTCTGGAAACACCGCTGCTAACCACAAGAGCCCGCTAATTAGCCACAAGCTGTAAGGAAATTGCACCTTTGAATAAATAAGTCAAAAATCCTCCAAAGAATGAGCAAACCGAGGGGTGAGGGAGTAGACTGCGTGGTAGAGGCCGTCCTCTTTTCTTTCTGTCCCTTTGTGCGTCTCTCTTGGAGTTCTCTTGTTTCCATCACTCCTGCCATGTCCTGTGCTGGTCTAGCCCTGTTGACAACACATGCCTTTTCTTCCTTTCCTTAGTGCTACTGAAAGAGTTGAACATTTTTGAAAGGAAACATAATAAACACTAAGCAGGGAAAATAATTCCAAAAGATAAACCAAAGAAATGCAAGTAGCCTGAAGAGAGCCAATTTTGCAAATTCTAGGTTCTGGATCCTAAGAAAGCCAAACACTAATCACAAAAAGACTGGTGCAGGCCTCGTCTTGGTTCCTCTATCTCAGATTCCTTTTGTCTGCTGGTCTCGTCCCAACCTGAAGGCCCATCTAAATGATGGCTTCCCAATCCCCTTTGATGCCTTTCTCGTGAGATATTAGTTTGGGCTCAGAACACTGTCACTCTGAGGTCAAGTGCTTGGGCAGAATCTATAATGGATTGATTTAATCTCAAAAACAGAAAAACTTCCAGTACTTTCCTTATACAGAGTTACAGAGCAATAGCCACATCATTCATTCTGCCTTCTCTCGTTCTCCTTTCTCTTCAGGAATAAGGTAAAGCCCCTCTTAGTCCTTTCTTAGAGAATGCCTCTGCTTAGCCAGTAAATTAGGAATGATTGATGACAACAGAAAGAGACAAGACTTTTCTATGTAGAAAGGAGGGGCAAAAAGCCCCCTCCTCATGAAGCTCAGGGGGTATCCTTATACTGTAGGCCTCACCACAGTACACAGGGTAGTGATTTTCATTCATGATGATTCTGCGTCTTCAAAAGAGAGTGAGGGGCGCCTGGGTGGCTCAGTGGGTTAAAGCCTCTGCCTTCGGCTCGGGTCATGATCCCGGGGTCGTGGGATCGAGCCCCGCATCGGGCTCTCTGCTCAGAGGGGAGCCTGCTTCCTCCTCTCTCTCTGCCTGCCTCTCTGCCTACTTGTGATTTCTGTCTGTCAAATAAATAAATAAAATCTTAAAAAAAAAAAAAGAGAGAGTGAAAGCCATGGTTCTCACCTGGTTCTCACCGTGGTTCTCATCTCTCCCTTTGCCCTCCAGGAGACTTGGCATTGTCTGGAGACAGTTTTGAGAGTCACCACTGAGGAGTTGCTATTGACAGCTACTGAGGGAGCCGGAGGACTCTCTCCTACACCCTCCAACACAACAGGGAATTACCGAGTAAAAAACGCCGGCAGTGCCCAGGGGGACAAGCCCTGCGTTAAGGTCACAAAAAACGAACACATTTTCAATGTGTCCTAGAGACTGAGATTTAAACATGATTATATATGTGGCAGTTTGAAAGTCTGAAGGAGTGAGCTTTAGTATTTGCGTGTGTAGGAACTTGAGAGTACAATAAGTAATGTGTCCCTTTATAATGAAAAAGAAGCATCTTTGTCCTCCAAACATCCATGAGTATTTTATGGATCCAGAGACTACCTCTAGAAATTTTGGAGGGGAGCTTAGAAAAAAGCAAAATGTGTCCAACAGGTTTTTTTGTGAAGAATTTTATATAATGTAACCAATTTATTGAGGGTAACAAGGTTTTGGGGGATAAACATGACTTCTTTGTACTTTTCTAATTACTTTTCCCTCAACTGGCTGGGCATGGCTTCTTCACAGGCAGCTGGCTCTGATTCATTCATTTCTGTTAGTTTTGGTTATTAGAACACTGTCTTGTTGGCATATGATCTAGTCTTCTCAGTCTCAAAGTAAATCTCTTCTCCCCTCAGCACTGCTTGGAACCATCCTCCACCCCCCCCCACCCCCGCTGTGTGTGTGTGTGTGTGTGTGTGTGTGTGTGTGTGTGTTGGAGAATTAGAGAGAAGTTAGTCTGATTTGTTCGACCTCTTCCCTTCCAGGTACCAGCTCCTCTTTGGGGAATGTGAGGTGAGGATTGAGAAGATGAGATAAGACTGACTCATACTTAACTGATGAGACATTCAGGCTCTCCTAGGCCCTGGTGGACCCCAGCTGAGGGCCTCGCACTGCACTCCTCTGATGTTCACTTCTTGGGTTTCTACTTCAATGGGCCTGGCAAGACCATAGCCCACTAATTTCCCATGGCTGCCACAGCCAACTCCCTGGCAAGTGGACTGGTATAGGAACCACCTTCCAGTCCTCCTGAAGCCTGGGGAGTTTGCAGAGATGGGGAGAAGGCAGTCCCAGCCCTCTCTGTGAGCAATGCCTCACCAGACTCTCTGCACTTCTCTTGCCCTGCCCATAGCACGATGTAGGTGATGCTAGCAGTCCTTTGGCAGGCCGTGCTCCCACACAGACCCTGCCTCTCCCTGGGGCAGCCCTCTTACCTGCCAAAGGGATTTTGCTGCACTACTTCCTTCCCTTCTGGAGCCTCTCTTTCTTCAGTCTCCTGGAAATGGTGACTGACTAGCTGGTTCTCTCTCCCCTGACATCCACCCCTCCCCCCATGGTACTCAAGGGAACTCCCAGATGTTTTCCTATCCGGCTTGAAAGGGTGGGAAATTCAAAGTGATACCCACTCTGTCTCTAACATTTCTCAAAACCATCTGGCCATCAGATTTCTCAATGGGACTGTCAAGGCCTTCTTCTTTGATCTGATGAGGGTAGGGAAGGGAAGGGTAAGAGACACCCATATAGATAGACCCATGTCTAAACTCTCCATCAAACTTCTCTCCCCTCCCCAGTTCCCATGAAGGCAGGGAGCAGTGAGGGGCCTGGGGGGAGGGGGGAAAGAAAAGAAAGAAAGAAAGAAAGAAAGAAAGAAAGAAAGAAAGAAAGAAAGAAAGAAAGAAAGAAAGAACTTGCTCTGCCTGTTCATGTTTCATTTTCATTATTTTCTATTGATCTGGGTGGCAACTTTTTTAATTTAAAAGCTAAGAATTTAGTGCCTTTCATCTTTGCAGACATTTTCTAAAACAGTCCTTCTCAATCTTGGAAGCGTATTCATATTATCTAGAGAGTTTTCCAAAAAATAAATCAAATCAGAGTATCTGGGGAATGAGGCCCGGCTATTAGGAATGCTCAGGAGCCCCTGGTTGCAGGATGATGCATAAGAAGGCTGGGAACCACTGCTCCAGAAAACTCAGGCACCCAGGGGGCTTGGAGGAGGAGAATACATCAATTAATAGCTCATATTGCATCCTGTCACAAAATGCAGAAGCCCAGGCATGGAGAGGCAGAGAAACTTTCTTCAGGTTACACAGCTAGTAATTTTCAGATCTAATAATGGAGATCCAAAGCCCATGTTCTCCTTCAGTGTAGTAATAAGGCTCCTAAGCCAGAGTGGCACACTTTATCTGTCCTTTCTTCCTCTCTTCCCCTTCCTCTTCCTCTGCCCACAGGCCCCTCAGCACCTTATATAAGGAGTGATCCGGAACTGGTTCAGGCAAAGATGTTGAATACAGCTTCCCTTTGGACATTTAAGATTCTCACTCCATCAGCAGAAAAATCAGTTCTGGAGGGGCAAACCAGGATTTCACTGGTGTAATCAAATGCCCACCCACTGTGTTTGTTCCCTGGGGAAAAGCTGCTGGAGATGAACAAACAAGAGGGTCAGGATGGCTGTTTTACCAAGCTTTAAGAAGTTAAGGAAAATCACCACCATAAGTGACAAGGAAATGGAAGGAATCACCACAGTCTCCCTTGGCTAACCCATTATTTGGGGGCCAGCACAGCCTACCCTG
>PISX010012891.1:0-42891 GCA_004024625.1 Mellivora capensis
ATTCCTTAAACAGTGAGATCATATGATAATTGTTTTTTCTGATTGACTTATTTTGCTCAGCATAATACCCTCTAGTTCCATCCATGTCATTGCAAATGGCAAGATTTCAGGGTGGGGGGGTTTTGATGGCTGCATAACATTCCATTATATATATGCACATCGTTGTCTTTATCATTTATCTGTTGATGGACATCTAGGCTCTTTCTATAGTTTGGCTCTTGTAGACATTGCTGCTACAAACATTCGGGTACACATGCCCCTTTGGAGCACCACATTTGTATCTTTGGGGTAAATGCCCATTAGTGCAGTACCTGGGTCATAGGGTAGCTCTATTTTCAACTTTTTGAGGAACCTCCATACTGTTATCCAGAGTGGCTGCACCAGCTTGCATTCCCACCAACAATGTAGGAGGGTTCCCCTTTCTCTGCATCCTAGCCAACACCTGTTGTTTCCTGACTTGTTAATTTTATCCATTCTGACCGGTGTGAGGTGGTATCTCATTGAGGTCTGGATTTGTAGTTCCCTGTTTCTGAGTGATGCTGAGCACTTTTTCATGTGTCTGTTGGCCATCTGGATGTCTTCTTTGCAGAAATGTCTGTTCATGTCTTCTGCCCATTTCTCGATGGGATTATTTGTTCTTTGGGTATTGAGTTTGAGCAGTTCTTTGTAGATCTTGGACAGTAGCCCTTTATCTGATATATCATTTGATAATATCTTCCCCCATTCTGTCAGTTGTCTTTTGTTTTTGTTGACTGTTTCCTTTGCTGTGCAAAAGTTTTGATCTTGATGAAGTCCCAATACATTTTTGGCCTTGCTTCCCTTGTCTTTGGTGACGTGTCTAAGAAGAAGTTGCTGTGGCTGAGGTTGAAGAGGTTGCTGCCTGTGTTCTCATCAAGAATTTTGATGGATTCCTGTCCCATGTTGAGGTCTTTCACCCATTTGGAGTCTATTTTCGTGTGTGGTGTAAGGAAATGGTCCAGTTTCATTTTTCTGCATGTGGCTGTCCAATTTTCCCAACACCATTTGTTGAAGAAACTTGTTTCCATTGGACATACTTTCCTGCTTTGTCAAAGATTAGTTGACCATAGAGCTGAGGGTCTATTTCTGGGCTCTCTCTTCTGTTCCACTAATCTATGTGTCTATTTTTGTGCCAGTACTATACAGTCTTGATGATTACAGCTTTGTAATAGAGCTTGAAGTCCAGAACCGTGATGCCACCAGCTTTGCTTTTCTTTTTCAACATTCTTCTGCTTATTTGGGGTCTTTTCTGGTTCCAGACAAATTTTAGGATTATTGGTTCCTTTCCCTTGAAAAAAGTTGATGGTTTTTTTTAAAGATTTTATTTATTTGTTTGACAGAGATCACAAGTAGGCAGAGAAGCAGGCAGGGAGAGAGGAGGAAGTAGGCTCCCTGCTGAGCAGAGAGCCCGATGTGGGGCTCGATCCCAGGACCCTGAGATCATGACCTGAGCCGAAGGCAGCGGCTTAATCCACTGAGCCACCCAGGTGCCCCAGTTGATGGTTTTTTTGATAGGGATTGCATTAAATGTGTAGATTGCTCTAGATAGTATGGACATTTTCACAGTATTTGTTCTTCCAATCCCTGAGCATGGAATGTTTTTCCATTTCTTTGTGTCTTCCTCAATTACTTCCATGACTATTCTATAGTTTTCTGAGTACAGATTCTTTGCCTCTTTGTTTATATTTATTCCTAGGTATCTTATGGCTTTGGGTGCAATGGGTAGATGGAATGGACTCCTTAGTTTCTTTCTCCTGTCTCGTTGATGTATAGAAATGCAACCGATTTCTGTGCATTGATTTTATATCTTGACACCTTACTCAATTCCTGTATAAGTTCTAGCAGTTTTGGGGTGGAGTCTTTTGAGTTTCCATGTAAACAATCATATCATCTGCAAAGAGTGAGAGTTTTACTTCTTTGCTGATTCAGATGCCGTTTATTTCTTTTTATTACCTGATTGCTGAGGCCAGGACTTCTAGTACTATGTTGAGTAGCAGTGGTGATAGTGGACATCCCTGCTGTGTTCCTGACCTTAAGGGAAAAGCTCTCAGTTTTTCCCCATTAAGAATGATACTTGTGGGGGCACCTGGGTGGCTCAGTGGGTTAAAGCCTCTGCCTTTGGCTCAGGTCATGGTCCCAGGGTCCTGGGGTTGAGCCCCGCATTGGGCTCTCTGCTCAGCAGGGAGCCTGCTTCCCTTCCTCTCTCTGCCTGCCTCTCTGCCTACTTGTGATCTGTCAAATAAATAAATAAAAATCTTAAAAAAAAAGAATGATACTTGTGGGGCACCTGGATGGCTCAGTCATTAAGTGTCTGCCTTTGGCTCAGGTCATGATCCCAGAGTCCTGGGATTGAGCCCTGCATCGGGCTTCCTGCTCCATGGGAACCCTGCTTCTCCCTCTCCCACTCCCCCTGCCTGTGCTCCTTTTTTACTGTGTCTCACTCTGTCCAATAAATAAGAAAAAAAAGAATGATACTTGCTGTGGGCTTTTCATAGATAGCTTTTATGATATTTTATGATATTGAGTTTAGAAGAAAACAAATTTAATGATCCTGTGTCCTTTGCTAATGCTCCTTAACTCATTGTAGAGTAATTTTACAACTACACTCTATCCCTACACTGTGAAGAGTTTTGATGAAGAAAGGGTGCTCTATTTTGTCATCTTCTTTTTCATCATCCACTGAGAGGTTAATATGATTCTTGTTCTTTCTTTTATTAATGTATATCACCTTGACTGATTTGTAGATGTTGAACTAACCTTGTAGCTCAGGAATAAATCCCATTTGGTCATGGTGAATAATCTTTTTAATGTACTGTTGAATCCTATTGGCTAGAATTTTGGTGAGAATTTTTGTATTCATGTTCATCAGAGATATTGTTCTGTAATTCCCCTTCTTGTTGGGGTCTTTGTCTGGTTTGGGGACCAAGGTAATGCTGGCCTCATAAAGGCCTGAAAGGACTTTGGAAAATTTCCTTCCATTTCTATTTTTGTAGAACACTTTCAGGAGAATAGGTATTAATTCTTCTTTAAATGTTTGATAGAATTCCCCTGGGAAGCCATCGGGCCCTGGGCTCTTGTTTGACTTCTTCAACTTCCTTGCTGTTTATGGGTCTGTTATGGTTTTCTATTTCTTCCTGGTTCAGTTATGGTAGTTTATACTCTCTAGGAATGTACCCATTTCTTCCAGATTGTCTAATTTGCTGGCATAGAGTTGCTCATACTATGTTCTTATAATTGTTTGTATTTCTTTGGTTTTGGTTGTGATCTTTCCTTTTTCATTCATGATTTTATTAATTTTGGCCTTTTTTCTTTTTGGTAAGTCTGGCCAGGGGTTTATCAATCTTAAAATTCTTTCAACGAACCAGCTCCTACTTTCATTGATCTGTTCTACTCGTCTTTTGGTTTCTAACTTATTGATTTCTGCTCTGATCTTTATTATTTCTCTTCTCCTGCTGGGTTTAGGCTTTATTTGGTGTTCTTCTGTATGTGTAAGGTTAAGTTGTGCATTTGAGACCTTTCTTGTTTCTTGAGAAAGGCTTGTATTGTTATATAATTCATCAGGACCGTCTTTACTGCATCCCAAAGTTTTTGAACAGTTGTGTTTTCATTTTCATTGGTTTCCATGAATTTTTAAAATTCTTCTTTAATTTTCTAGTTGGCCCATTCTTTAGTATGATGCTCTTCAGCCTCCATATATTTTAGTTCTTTCCAAATTTCATCTTGTGATTGAGTTCAAGTTTCAAAGCATTGTAGTCTTAAAATATGTAGGAATGATCCCAGTCTTTTGGACTTGCTTGAGACTGGATTTGTGATCCAGGATGTGACCTATTCTGGAGAATGTTCCATGTGCACTAGAGAAGAATGTGTATTCCGTTGCTTTGGGATGGAATGTTTTGAATATATCTGTGAAGTCCATCTAGTCTAGTGTCATTTAAAGCCTTTTTTTCATTGTTGATCTTTTGCTTAGATCTGTCCATTTCAATGAAGAGGGTGTTAAAATCCCCTGTTATTGTATTACTGTTGATGTGTTTCTTTGATTTTGTTATTAACTGGCTTATATAATTGGCTGCTCTCATGTTAGGGGCATAGATATTTACAATTGTTAGATCTTCCTATTGGATAGACCCTTTAAATATGATAGTGTCCTTCCTCATGTCTTATAGTATTTGGATTAAAATCTAATTCGTCTGATATAAGGATTGCCACCCCAGCTTTCTTTGGATGTCCATTAGCATGGTAAGTGGTTTTTCCACTCTTACTTTAAATCTGGAGGTGTCTTTGGGTCTAAAATAAGTCTCTTGCAGACAGCTTATTGATGGGTCTTGCCTTTTAATCCATTCTGATAGCTTGCATCTTTTGATTGCAGCATTTAGCCCATTTACATTCAGGGTAACTATTGAAAGATAGGAATTTAGTGCCATTGTATTGCTTGTAAGGTGACTCTTATTGTATATTGCCTCTCTTCCTTTCTGGTCTATGTTAATTTTAGGCTCTCTCTTTGCTTAGAGGACCCCTTTCAGGATTTCATGTAGGGCTGGTTTGGTGTTTGTCTTGGAAGCTTTTTATCTCTCCTTCTATTATCAGTGACAGCCTAGCTAGGTATAGTATTGGCTGCATGTTTTTCTCATTTAGTGCTCTGAATATATCATGCCAGTCCTTTCTGGCCTGTCAGGTCTCTGTGGATAGGTCTGCTGCCAACCTAATATTTCTACTTTTCTAGGTTACTCTTATCCAGAGCTACTTTCAGGATTTTCTCTTTGGTTCTGAGACTTGTAAGTTTTACTATTGGGGAGGGGGTGTTGACCTATTTTTATTGATTTTGAGGGAGGGGTTCTCTGTGCTTCCTGGATTTTGATGTCTGTCTGCTTCCCCAAATTAGGGATGCTTTCTGCTCTCATTATTCCAGTATATTCCAGTATTTTCTTCTACACACTTGTAAATTTTTCAGCTCTCCTCCAGCTATTGATTTATAGTTTCATGACACTATGATCAGAAGACATAATTTGTATGCATTAACTTGAATAATGTTCCCTGTTCACTTGGGAATCTGTATTCTGCTGCTGTTTGTAGAAATGTCCTCTATATATCTGTTAGGGCCATTTATTCTGAACCACAATGCTGACAAATTTCCTTATGAATGTTTTAGGATAATCTATCCATTGTTGAAAGTGGGATAATCAAATGCTCTATCATGTTTTTATTGTTGTCTATTTCTCTTTTAATATTAGTATTTTCTTAATATATTTAGGTACTCTGATGTTTTGTTCATGTATATTTATGATTGGTAGATATCCTTGATAAATGATCCATTTATCTATAATATGGCCTTCCTTATCTCATTAGTTTTTTTTTCCTTGTTATAGGATTTGACTTAAGGTCTTTTTTTTTCCCCCCCTTAAGTAAGTACAGCTATTCCTGCTCTCTTTAGGTTTCCATGTGCATGGAGTATCTTTCTCCATAAATTCACTTTAAGCCTCTATGTCTCCTCAAGCTGACATGAGTTTCTTTTAAGTGGCACATAGTGTGGTCATCTTCTGATTGCAGCATTTAATCCTTTTATATTTAAAAAGTTAATGAAAAAAATCAATGATAGGTAATGACTTGTAGGTAAGGTTGTGTGATTCTCTTGTTCCTTTCTTCTGTTCTTGTCCTCATATGTGAATTTAGGATTTTCCATTGTGGTATGCTTTGATTCACTTCTCTTAATCTTTTTTTTTTTTTTCAACCTACTCCAAGTTTTAGGTTTGGTAAACAAAAATCATACTTAAAATGGCTTATGTTAGGCTAAAAACTTCAATTACATTTAAAAACTCTAATCATTTACTCTTCCTTTATATTTTTAATGTTGCAACATTGCAACTTATATGTTTTTATTGCATAACCATTAAAATTACTGTGGTTTAGACATTTTTAATACTTTTTCCTTTAACCCTTACACTAGGGTGAACATCACAAATTAACACACTGCGTTATTAGAGTATTCTGAATTGATTGTATACTTAACTTTACCAGTGTGTTTTTATACCTTCATATATTTTCCTATTTCTAATGAATGTCCTTTCATTTTAGCTTGTCAAATTCCTTTCAGCCTTTTTTGTAAGGCAGGTAACATGGTGATTACCTCCCTCAGCTTTTGTTTGGGAATGTCTTCACCTTAACTCCACTTCTGAAGGACAACACTGGAGGGTAAAGTATTTTGGTGGCAAGCTCCCCTCCCTGCCTTCCTCCTACCCTCAGCCCCAGTCCTTTGACTATGCCATTCCACTCTCTCTTTTTTTTTAAATTTTTTTTTAAGATTTTATTTATCCATTTGAGAGAGAGGCAGTGAGAGAGCATGAGCGAGGAGAAGGTCAGAGGAAGAAGCAGACTCCCCGTGGAGCTGGGAGCCTGATGCGGGACTCGATTCCGGGTCTCCGGGATCATGACCTGAGCCGAAGGCAGTCGTCCAACCAACTGAGCCACCCAGGCGTCCCTGCCATTCCAGTCTTAATCTGCAAAGTTTCTTTCAAGAAATCCACTGGTAGCCTTGGGGGATTACCTTCTATGAGAGAATTAACTTTTACTGCTCTTGCTGCATAAAATATTCTTTGTCTTTGATTTCAGACAGAAACGTACAATAATGTTTTTTGGAGACAATCATTTTAGTTTGAAATTTGGGATGACATATTCTCTTAATGAATTTGGGTGTCCAGATCCCTCCCCATATTTGAGAAGTCCTCAGCCATTAAATCTTCAAGGTTTCTGTTCCTTTCTCCATTTTCCTTCTGAGATTCCAACTTACCTTTCATGCTTCATGTTGGCTTTCTTCACTCTTTCTTCTTTGTTCTCCATTGAAGAATTACAAAGATCTTGTCTGCTACTTCCCAGAATCTTTTTTCTGCTTGAGCAGTATGCTTTTGATGCTTTTTATTGCATTTTTCATTTCATTCACTATATTCTTTAGCTCCAGAATTTGCTTAGTTCTTCTAAAATTATTTCTGTTCAACTTTGCATTTTTTGGGTGTATTTTTTTCTTGGTTTCACTCTTATCTTTATTATTTTGGGGGGTCAAAAATTCAAACTTATTGACATTTTCAAACAAGAGACTTCTTTGTTGCTTCATTCCACTGTACAATACATGTGGAAAATATATGTACAAAGTTTTTTGAAGCTGAATGTGCTAAAAATATCATGGATAGAGTTGTTAACAACTTGTAGTATATATGTGCAAATTCTATGAGTCTTCACTAAGTGTAGAAGAAAACAAATTTAATGATCCTGTGTCCTTTGCTAATGCTCCTTGATTCATTGTAGAGTAATTTTACAAAGATTTGCCATTCGTTTAACTTCAAATGAAAATTTTCTTAAAACAGAAGGGATGCTTGCGTAATATTCAGTAATCAAAGACAAAAAACAAACAAACAAAAATCATGATCACATTGCACACGAATGAGCTACATTTAAGGCCCTAAGAAAAGGGAAACCTCTTTTGTGAAGATGAACACGTATAAGAATTTATACTGATGATGATTTTATACATTTTTCTACCATAAATCAATATGCAGGTTTTAATTATTGGTAGTTATGTAAATTGGTTACAAAAACCAAGAAAAATTCTTGTAGCTCATTGGGATTTCCTAAAACAGCTATTTTGAATTCTTTATCAGGTAAATAATTGACCCTCATTTCTTTTTGGTTGATTCCTGAAAGATTATTGTGTTCTTCTGGTGTTGTCATATTTTTGTTGATTTTTTTTGCATGTTCCTTGAAGTCTTGCATTGCTGACTTCACAGTTGAGGAAGCAGTCACCCCCTACAGTCCTCACTAACTAGCAGAGAGAAATACCTTGCCAGCCCTGCTAGAGATTCTGAGGCTTTCCCAGGGTTTTCTTACAGATATACCTACTGAATACTTTTTGCTACCTTGTATGACAGAATTCTTAAAGGTCATGTGTCTTCCCTCAATCCTCTAATAAAGCTCTTTCTCAATACCACAAAGCCAGGCCTGTTGATGGTTTTTGTTTTGCTTGCCATAGAATGATGGCCATGCTCAAGATTGTGGTACTCTTCCAGGTCCACAGATTTGGTCTAGCTTTGTGAACACACTCACCAGCCCTCTGTGAAACTCTTGCTGCTGCTGGGAGTGCTAGGGAGCCCTTTGGGATCTGCATTCTAGGTGTCCCCTGTGACTCACTGGGGGCTTCCTGATGGTGTCTGTGACATGTTTAGTAGAATCTGCTTCCATCTAGTACATCCACCATGCCATAGCTGTCCTTTTCTTAACCCCTCACTGCTTCCAAATCATGAAATTCAGTACTCAGAATTCTGGATATGGCAAAAGAGAAATGAGACTCTTAGGCCATGTTTTGCCCTGATGGAGAAGCTGTGTACTAGTCACACATTCTGACTTTTCCCCATGGAAGGAACCATGGACTGAAAAAGTTTCTCTTAACACTGAGCTGTGCTTGTTTAGGAGATGGGTGATGTGGGTAAAATAAACCATTGCCAGTTCCCATGCCTCCATCTTGTATTTTTTGCCTGCTACCAATGTGCTGAAACTTCCCCAATGTATCCTTGGATTTCCAGAAAGTCTTCCTTGACCATAGGTGGTTGTCTCAATTAGTGTTCTGTAGGGAAAAGATAGTATAAAACACTTACTCCACCATTATGAGGATGTCACTCCTATAATTATCTGTTGGTGTCTTTTCTAAGCTAAGCACAAGTTCACCCTCACCCCTCCAACTCTAATGCACATATTTCATTCTAGCCCTTTTCCCTTTTGCTTATCCCCCATTCCAATAGTGAGAACCTGAGTTCCACCATCTTTCATCCATTTACATAATAGTTCAATTCTGGTCTATAAGTATACCGGTTTTAAAATTGTTAATCAGTACTCTGATAAAAAACAGCTTTACCAACTAATGCAGTGCTTTTATACAGCTTATCTATAGTCTTAGACTATTTATTCATTTCTAAGGTTCTTTAGAGGACTTATACAGCTTCTCTTATCTATAGTCTTAGACTCTTTATTCATTTCTAAGGTTCTTTAGAGGACCACCTTGTACATTTCCCCTTTATTGAGATTATGTCCTACATTTTGATACAATTAGATTCTTTTCTTCTAGTTTGCTTTACATCTCTGGAACCCCTAACCACCTAATGGGTTTTAAAACTTTTTTTTTTTTTTTACATTCAGTTTCATTCTTTGTGCTATGAAGTTGTAATGGTTTTGACAGGTTCATGGTCTAATGTATTCATCAGTACTCTTATCACACAGAATTGGTTTATCGTCCCCCTACCCCCAATCCTGTCTCACCTTTTAAACTTTCCTCTCCCTTAGAATCCAAGGTCATGACTTTTTTGCTTTCTGTCCTATAGTTTTTACTTTTTCTGAAGGTCATGTAAATTTAATAATTCAATATGTAGCCTGTTCAGGCTGACAACTTTCAGTTAGCAATATGCAATTAACATTCACTGATATTAATAGCTCATGACCTGTTATCCCTGAATACTAAATAGTAGGTATATCTCACTATTTATCCTCACACATATTGAAGGACATCTTGAGTTCTTCCAGTTTTGGACAATATAAATAGTGCTGTTGTAAACTTTCCCATGGATGTGTGGACATTAGTTTTCAAAAGAGGTGAACAAATACTGAAAATGTGATTGCTAGATCAAAAATAAACCTCTGTTTAGCTTTTTAAGAAACTGTCAAGGAGTCTTCCAGAGTGGATGCACCATTTTCATTCCTTCTAGTGATGGATGTTTCTTCCTGTTTCTCCAAGTCCTTGACAACATTGTTATTCTTAGGATTTAATTTTTAAAATTTTTACCAACTCTAAAAGGCATGGAGTATTATGTTGTTTAATTTTCTTTTCTCTAATGACAAGTGGTTGTTGATGATCTTTGAAATTCCTTAATCTGTGATTTGTCTCTAAGTAATTTTGAAAGTTTTTTTATTACTATTTGAATATTCTGCTACATTCTCTCTTCCCACCTTTCCAATTATGCCTACATTGAAACTTTTGGTACTGTTCATCAGTTCTTAGATGTTCTGATGTTGTTTTCGTTTTCTTTTCATGTTCTCATTTCTGTTTGAAAAGTTTCCATTGATTCTCTTGACGTTCACAGACTCTTTCCTTGGAGTGTTAAACTTGGTGAGCAGATCAAAGGCATTCTTCATTTCAGTTACTTGCTTCTTGATTTCTTGCATGTGCTTTTGATTCTCTTGCATTGTTGTTACCTCTCTGGTGACAGAGTATTGTAAAACACTTGTCTGATAATTCCTACATTTGTGTCACATCTGAATTTGTTTCTGAGGATGGTTTTCTTTAGATTGTGTAATTTTGTTGAAATTTGGACACTGTATGTGCAATAGGTATTATCTATATTGTCATGTGAGAAGTTATACTAATTTGCCTAGGATTTCAGCTTTCTTTAGTGATAGGTTTCAAATACCTCTACTGTTTGTATTTATACCTCTCTTGGGTTTAGGGTTTCTCTTTGCCCTGTACCTCAGAAAGAGTACTGGGACCTCTTTCAAATGCAATTCACTGTTAATATACTTGAGGTTTATTGGGATGATGCCTGGATGTGACAGAAGGAAAGCAAGCCACATACTTTGGAAACAATCTCAGATATACAGTTCTGCCCTCTTTTTGGGGTTTGCCTTTCTCATTTTTCTGGTTCTTTTCCAGGCATACAACATTCATCTTTTTTGTCCCCTCATCTGTTTTATTTTCAGCATTCACAACCTTTTTTTTTTCTTTTTTTTTTTTGAAGTCCTGTCCTGTTGTGAATTAGTTTTTCCTTCTCTTTTTCATATAGGAAGCTGGAAAAGGTACAGTGTTATGTAATTTCTTTCTACCATGGGAAATAAGGTCTGGATAAGGGTTTCCCTGAGACCTGGGCTTCATGATGAGGGTTTTGGAGGATATCATAGTGGTGTCTCTTCGTTTATTCCTTGGAGTCATGACGTTGTTTTTCTCAGATTTTTTTTTAAAAGATTTTATTTATTTATTTGACAGAGAGAGAGATCACAAGTAGGCAGAGAGACAGGCAGAGAGAGAGGGGGAAGCAGGCTCCCTGCTGAGCAGAGAGCCCCTTGCAGGGCTGGATCCCAGGACCCTGGGATCATGACCTGAGCTGAAGGCAGAGGTTTAACACACTAAGCCACCCAGGGGCCCCTCAGATTTTTTTTTTTTTTTGTGAAAGCCTAATGCAGTCTCTGGAAGGAATTGTGACCCTCAGAAGTTTCTTATTCCAGTCCACACTCTGCTGGCAGCTATTTCTGATTTTCCAATAAAGTGAGTCTTACTATCATTCATGGATTCCAGCTGCTGCTGCTCCTGCCTCTCCACAACTGGGGATAACTGTCCTCTGCTCTGAATTTTCTGATAGTTCTAAGAAAGTTGTTCATTTTCAGATTGTCCAGCTTTTCTTATTGTGGGCAAAAGAGTGCCAAATTATGCCACTTTTACACCTTGGACCTGAAACCAAAAGACTAGCTGGTTTTTAAATTAAAGATAAATTAACTTTAAAAAAATTATATCAAGGATCAATTTATTAATGGCAAACAGCATTATATTGCATAAGATAAAATCACTGAATAGATTATTAAAGTGTTAGTAGGAGCATGTATTTCCAAATATTTTATCCATGCTCAAAAACAGAAGAATCAAAATGATTTGAAACATTTGGATTTCAACTTCTCAGTTTGCAGATCATCTCATTTGTACTTTTGAGCTCTCTCAGCAAATTTATTATAGCCTACTATTTATTTCAACTGTATGAAGTATTTTCTTTAGAAGAGTTCACAGTATATAACTTTAGTATAGGAGTATAACAAATTTTTAAAAAATCCTATTACTTCTACCCTTGTTTCTGCTTTATTCTTACCCTTTAGGAACTCCATGGACCTCATTGTCTTCTGTTTAGGCACCAGTCCTATTCTTCACTCGTCTACCATTCCCAGTTTCACTGATCCATACAATATCCTATGAGATGCTATATGATATTTGTTTAATTCTTAATTCTCTTTAGGCATATTGAGTTCCTTGGGGTTCTTTGGCACTCAAACTAAAATCTTGTCTCAGACCTCTAGAGGATTCCTAAGCAAGTATTTGTATTGTGTCAATCATATAATGTCTTGGGTATTTCCCACTTAACAATGGCTGTTATTTTTCTTGATTTACATATTAATGTAATTATCAACTCATCTGTGCCTCAGTTTCTGCTATGTACTTTTCTTAAATCTTTTAGTAGACATGATTCTTTCTTCCTTCAGTCACTAGTTCCCAAACCCCTAAATTTCTACTCGACCTCTAGAATCAGGTAAATAATGCATGTAACGTATGAACATTTTATAAAATTACACTGTGTGAATAAAGAAATGTACATGAGGTGGGAAAGAAATGTCCATAAACTACACTCTTTCTGGAGAAGTTAACATATACACATATTTATCTATTTTTCCCCTTTCATCCATAATAATTTGGGATAAGGATTTTTCTTCTCTACATTCTATGAAAACTAATAAGATGAGTTAATGATTGGCTAGGTTTGCTTCATGAAGGTACTAAATGTGATATGCCCTTAATGTGAAAATGCTATTTTAAGTAGTACAGAAAAGTTTGTCAGACATTTTTAATGAAATCTTATGAATTTAAATGAACCATCTGAAAGCTAACTCCAAATTTAATGTTACTCAAATTAATTACCAAGAGAGTTTGTAGTTCAAGAAAGTAACTAACAGGGGCACCTCGGTGGCTCAGTGGATTAGGCCTCTGCCTTTGGCTCAGGCCATGATCCCAGGGTCCTAGGATCAAGCCCGCATTGGGCTCTCTGCTCATCAGGGAGCCTGCTTCCTCCTCTCTCTCTGCCTGCCTCTCTGCCTACTTGTGATCTCTGTCTGTCAAATAAATAAATAAAATCTTAAAAAAAACTAACAGCTAGACAAAACTGATTTTAATCATCAGATTTAAAAGCCATTCAAGTACTATTTTGTAGGAATTGCAGAAAAAGAAAACATCATGGAAGGAAATGAAAAAGTGATGGAACGGGTGAGAAGAAAAAAGTAAAGGACATGATCTTAGGGAAAAAGACATTTCAGCTTTTTAACTATATTGATTGATTTGATAATATGGTTTAAAATCCCTTTGAAGAATGTATGTATCTTCATATTTTACTAATTCATGTTTTCTAAGATTTCACTTATCTGAGATAGAGAAAAAGAGAGAAACAGAGAATGAGTGGGAGGAGGGGCAGAAGAGAAGCAGACTCCCTGCAGAGCAGGGAGCCTGACCTGGGACTCCATCACAGGAGCCTGGGATCATGACCAGAGCTAAAGGCAGATGCTTAACTGACTGAGCCACCCAGGTGCCTACTAATTCATTTTTGATAGGGCTTAGAGCAGTTAAACATACTTAGTTACAAAAGATTGTCATTAGTATCCTAAGACAACTCTGTGGAAATGCAGTTGCTATCAGTGGTATCCAGGGCTGTCATTTTTCATTTCTTGTCCACAGAAGTTTTAGAAATGGAGTCCAAGTAAAAGCATTTGTGCACAGTAGGGGGTAACAATGAGTTGAAATAGTTCAGGTCAGTGAAATATCCTGCAAGGTTCAGGAGAGTGTGTGTGTTTATCACTGACAGACATTTTTTGTTCATTTTATGGGTACAAAGTGAAAAGCAAACATTGATCTCTACAAAGCTATTTAAACTAAGAAAGTGCTAATACATTCTTAGAGTTTGAGCCACAGTGAAGTCTGTCAGGTCTTGGAGGGATAATTGTGGACTTTTTCCAAAAACAAGATGACAATTGCTCATTTTTTTCCTCTTATCCCCACAAACACAAGATTATCAGTTCTTGTGTCCTACTTACCCTGACTTGTTTTATTTCTGCTTGCACTGGGATTTCAAAATTTTAATCAGTTGATTCTCTGCATCCATGAGCATGGGTGGAACAGAAAACTAATGTTTCATCCAAATAGGACCCAAAAGTATTGGATATTTGCTAACGTAAGAAGAATGTAATCAAAATATTTGCAGTTGTCATTCTATGAACAAAAAAATAAGACTTTAAAACAGCTTTCAGAAAGTATGTTGGACAGTAAGTCAGAAAATTTAGGGAGAACTGGGGGGAAAGGCTAATGGTGAAGTTAAAAATACTAACAGGTGGGACGCCTGGGTGGCTCAGTTGGTTGGGTGGCTGCTTTCGGCTCAGGTCATGATCCCAGTGTCCTGGGATCGAGTCCCACATCGGGCTCCTTGCTCAGCAGGGAGTCTGCTTCTCCCTCTGCCTCTGTCTGCCTGTGCTCGCTCTCTCTGACAAATAAATAAATAAAATCTTTAAAAATAAGTAAAATCTTAAAAAAATACTAACAGGTGGAGCAGATGGCAAAGTTTGATTGCAAAGTTTCCCACACTGAAGGAGAATTCAATGAAGGAATATGTTTTAGAATAATAAGAAAATGATACCGAAATATAGTAGAAAGTTTCTATATAGTTAAAAGTAGGTTTTTTGGGAGGGCACCTGGGTGGCTCATTCGTTAAGTGTCTGCCTTCGGCTTAGGTCCTGATCCCAGGATCCTGGGATCAACCCGCATTGGCCTCCCTGATCCACAGGAAGCCTGCTTCTCCCTCTCCCACTCCCCCTGCTTGTGTTCCCTCTCTCACTGTGTCTTTCTCTGTCAAAGAAATAAATAAAATCTTTAAAAAAAAGTTTAAAAAAAAATCACCAGCAACTATAGTGAAAAGAAAGGTGGTGAACATTCTGTTAATGTGTAAAGATTACAAAAAGATGGGACGTCTCCTTCTCATAATGGAGTAATGGGGAATAGACTTATGTTTCTACTCAAAACAATGGCTTTCAGGAAACTGGAAATCCTCCAAAAAAGGAAAATAATCCTTAAGAAATGAGAAACCAAGTGAGGCCTGCAGTCACCCAGTTTAGTGTAATGAGAGTTTCCAGACCTTAAAGCCAAAAGGGTAACCAAGGCAGAGTGGGGGACTCCCAGAGTGGAGCAGATGTTGCTGAAAGTCTACATAGTTCTAGAGAGTTTGGAGTCAAATTACTCCACATTCTGGTACTTCTATTTTTAGTTTTTTCAGGAACCTTCCTACTGTTTCCACAGTGGCTGAACCAGTTTACATCCCCACTCACAGTGTAAGAGTGTTGGTTTGTCTTCACATCTTCACCAACACTTGTTTCTTGTATTTTTGATTTTAGCCATACTGACAGATGTGAGGTGGTATCTCAGCATAGGTTTGATTTGCATTTCCCTGATGTTTTCATGTGTCTGTTGGCCAGCTGGACATTCTCATTGGAGACATGTCTGTTTGAGCCTATGTCCATTTTTTAACTGGATGGTTAATTCTGGGGGATGGTGAGTTGTGTAAGTTCTTTACATATTTTGGATACTGACCATTTAACAGATAAATCATTTGAAAATATCTTCTCCTACTCCCTAGGTTGTCTTTTAGTTTTGCTGATTGTTTCCTTTGTGGTACAGAAGGTTTTCATTTTGGTGTAGTTCCAATACTTTATTTTGGCTTGTATATTCCTTGTCCCAGCAGACATATCTAGAAAAATGTTGCTACAAAGTATATCAGAGACATTAAAGCCTGTGAGCTCATCTCAGTTTTTATGGTTTTCAGGTCTCACATTTAGTTTCATAATCCATTTTGAGTTTATTTTTGTGTATGGTCTAAATAATCCCAGCTCATTCTCTTGCTATCTAGTTTCCCCCAGCACCATTCATTGAAGAGATTGGTTTTCCCCCCACTGTATGTTCTTGCCTCCTTTGTCAAAAGTTAACTGAGCATGAATTTGTGGGGTGATTTCTGGGCTTTCTATTCTGTTCCCTTGATCTTTTTGTCTTTTTTGGTGCCAGCATCATACTTTTTTGATTACTGCAGCTTTGCAAATTAACTTTAAGTCCAGATTTGTAATACCTCTAGCTCTCTTCTGTTTCAAGATTGCTTTGGCTGTTCAGGTTTCTTTTTTGGTTTCATACAAATTTTAGAATTGCTTGTTCTAGTTCAGTGAAAAATGCTGCTGGTATTGATAGGGACTGCGTTAAATCTGTAGATTGTTCTGAGTAGTAGGTATATTTTAACAATATTTATTTTCCAATCCACAAGCATGGATATCTTTCTTTACCCAAAGAATACAAAAACATTCTTTGAAAACATTTATGTGCCCCTGTGTTTATTGTAGCATTATTATAATAGCCAAATTATGGAAGCAGCCCAAGTGTCCACTGATAGGTTAAGGGGTGTGTGTGTGTGTGTACGTGCATGTACATATGCACACACACACACATGAATATTAACTAGCCATAAAATAAATGAAATCTTGCCATGTGAAACAACATGGGTGGATCTACAGAGTATAATGCTAAGTGAAATGAGTTATTCACAGAAAGGTAAATACCATATAATTGCACTCATCTGTGCAATCAAGGAACAAAATAATAAACAAAAAAACCCCAAGATAAACCAAAAAAGTAGAGTATTTTTTTTTACTTTTTTAAAATTTAATTTTTTTTAATAAACATATAATATATTTTTATCCCCAGGGGTACAGGTCAAAAAAGTAGATTCTTAACTGTAGAGAAGACACAGATGATGCCTGAAGGGGAAGTGGGTGGGAGATAAGTAAAACAGGTGAAGTGGATTACAAGAGCACTGAATAATGTATACGACTGTTGAATCACCTGAATGTCCTACAACACCATTTGTTCACTACTCTGGGATTAAAATTTAAACAAATAAAATGAAAGAAATGATAGAGTTTGCAGAACAAAGAGAGAAGAGAACTCACTGATGTTTGCAGAGACTTGCCCTAGAATAATGGTGGCATATGAACAGGCCCACACACAGGGGAAGAGACTACCTGACATCTGGAAAAGGACCAATGAAAGGGGTTAGAACAACAGTGTCCAGTGCTCTCATGGGGCTGTGCTACTGGCTGTCTGCAAGCCAGAGTGGAAAATCTAATACTCACAAGCCAATGGCAGAGAACTTGGAAAGGTCATCCCTTCGTGGTTCCTATAATGTTGCCTAAAAAAATCTTAAAACACAGATTCAAATGATCAACTACACCATCTTCAAGTAACTTAAATAGCATAAAGCTCAAAAAACTTAGATAATTTTTTATCGCTTGAGTTTTCTAACCTCCGAAAAGATTAAAAGTCACATTATCTTTTTGCCACTCAAAAATTACCAACCATGCAAAGCAGCAGAGAAACATGCCGAGAATGAGGAACAGAAACGAAACAAACCTGACACAGCGGCGACACGGATACTAAAGATAGCACAGAAGTGATTAAAGCTCTAGGTTCTATATTCAACAAGCTAAATGACAGGTTCAACATTTTAAGGAGAAATATAGGAAAAGAATGAATTTGACCTTCTTGTAGCAAAAATTATGTTTAGCATAAAATAAGTACATTGGATGTAAGTACACTGCTGCAAAACATTGCAGAAAAAATTCATAAACATGGATACTTCATGGTAACTGTTTAAAACAGAAAGCATAATAAGAATGGGAAAAAAACAATGTGATTTGTGATACAACGTCAGGCAGCCATTATATTTATGATCAGGGTCCCTGAAAGAGAGGGATTGGATATATTTGAAGAAATAATCACCTGACAATTTCCCAGTTTGGTAAAAAATAAACCCAGGTATTTAGGATGTTCAAGGAACATGAAGCCCTAATAACATGGGAAAATTATACCAAAGAATATCTTAATTATGTAGCTCAAAAGAAATATTGGTTTATTGGTTATAAATTGTTAAAGACATCCTGAGGAAAAGTATATGTACAGAGAAACAATAGTAAGGATGAAATTGATTTTTTTGTTACATCAAAGCAAGAGACAGTTGATCAACATCTTAGAAGTATTGAATAAAAAGTTGTCAAGCACAAATGTGATGAACAGAGAAAACTCTTCTAAAACTGAAGGTAAAAGAATTTTTTTCCCACTACAACCTGAGAGAATGGATGTACCAGATATATATATATATATATATAAAAGCAGGTAAAGGTAGTGTTTTAGAATTCTGGTCCCATTGAACAAAGAAGGAAGACCCTGAACTCACCTTCCTAGACATTCCAAATTTACACTATTTATATATAGAACAATTCCTCCTGAAGAAAAGCAGAGGGCAGAGCTAAACAACCACTGTGCAACAAAAGACAGGCCACACAGAAAACAGAAGAGAAAGAGACTTGGCAATGAAGAGAACCCCCACCCCAGTGCAGATTGCAACAGGGAAGAATCGTACTAAGGAACTAGGAGCAGATTTGTCTGTCCTGGGGCAGAGGGAAAAAAGCTGCCATTTTATTTTTATTTTTTAGACAGAGAGTGGGGAGCAAGAGGGAGAGAGAGAAAATCTTAAGCAGATTCCCCACTGGACACGACTCTCTCTAGTGGCAGGGCCCATCTCATGCCCCTGAGATAATGACCTGAGCTGAAACCTAAAGTAGGAGGCTTAACCAACTGAGCCACCCAGGTGCCCCAGAAGCTGCCATTTTAAAGAGCAACTAGTATATGAAAGATCCAGTTACTTTCCAAGTGCTGAAAAGTTCTCTGGGTTGAAGGGGGTGAAGAAAACCACTGTTTACCTTCTCCCTCCATCCTGATAACATAGCTGGGGATAGGCTTCCTTGGATATGCCATAGGCAGCCTGCAGCTTCAGTGAGCCTACCAGGTCCCAGCCCACATGAGCCATGAATATCCCAGCTATAAAAATCTGTAATTTAAAAAGGACAACTAGAGGGACACCTGGGTGGCTCAGTGGGTCAAGCCTCTGCCTTTGGCTCAGGTCATGATCTCAGGGTCCTGGGATCAAGTACCACATTGGGCTCTCTGCTCAGCAGGGAGCCTGCTTCCTCTTCTCTCTCTCTCTGCCTGCCTCTCTGCCTACTTGTGGTCTCTCTGTCAAATAAATAAATAAAATCTTAAAAAAGAACAACTAGAAAATAAAGGACCTAGTCCCCCCAAATGACAAGGGAGCTTCATGAACTCTCTCTGAGCCTGAGGGTCTGGGATGTGCCACTGCTTACATTCCTTACTACCTGTCTGATAGTGCAGACAGGAGCAAGGACAGTCTCAGAGTCCTGGGTCCCTAAACCATACCTACCCCAGCCAACCCATCAAGGCAGCCCCACTGCGGGGTTCACCAGAATACTCCTGAGCAGCACTCACTACAGCTCCAGCCACTGGGCCAACCACCACCAACTTAGCATCACAGAAAACTCCAGGCCTGTGTCACTTTGGCTCCAAACAGCTTGGTAGGGTATTCTTGACATAGAGAACTCTGTGACCTTCTGGCTCATACCTTGTTCTGCTTTAGCCAGAATTCTCTGATTAATCCTGCATAGGGGGCGCCCTGGGAACTGCTAGCCTGTGCCTACCCTGACTCCAGCCTTCCCACCAGGAGAACCCCTGTGCCAAACACCCCACCTGACCCTAGCATGCTTCACTTGAGCTTCAGCTGTTCTGCCAGGGCACCCTCTCTGCGGAGAGCCCTAGGCCTACCCCAGCCCATGCCCACTGCAGCTACAGCTCTCCTGCCATAGCAGCTTCTGTTGGGAGTGCCCCAGGATGCTGGTTAGCACCCTCTTGCCCACATCCTGGCACAGCTCCATTAACCTCACTAGGGTACTCTCTGCACTGAGAGCCCCAGCACACACACACTTCCACTGTTTCTTCAATGGTCCTGCCACAGCGCCCTCTGTACAGAGAGTCCTGGGACCACTACAGCCCATGAACCCTTGAGCTCTGCCACCCTATCAAGGCACCCACACAAGTATCCTCAGATCTCCAGCCCACACACCACTACTCCAACTAGCCAGCCAAAGTCACCAGGCACACGGAGTCTACACGAGGAATGAACACATACAAGATCATGACTTCAAATTTAGGTGAAGTTAACTGTGCCACATAATTTATAGAAACAAATGCAGAAAGTGAAGCAAAATGAGGAGATAGAAGAATATATGCCAATGAAAGAGCCAGAAAAAAAATCTCAGAAAAAGAACTGTATGCAACCTGCCTGATAAAAAGTTGAAATATTTTCCAGGATAGGTCACATCTTAGACCCCCAAAAAGTCTCAGTAAACTTAAAAAGGTTAAAATTATATCATCCAACTTTTGCAATAAGAATAGCACAGAACTAGAAAATAATTACAAGAAAAAAACGGGGTGGGGGGAAGCACATGGAGCCTAAACAATATGTTATTAAGCAGCCGATGGGTCAACAAAGAAATCAAAGAGGAAATGAAAAAATGCATGGATACAAATGAAAAATGAAAAAAACAACAGTCCAAAATCTGGACTCAGTGAAAGAAGTTCTAAGAGGGAAATTTATAGAGATATAGGCCTGCCTCAAGAAACAAGAGAAAAAAACGCAGTGTTACACATAAACTAGGGAATGGAAAACAAAGTCCCAGTAGAAAGAAGGAGATAATAAAGTTCAGAGAAAAAAGGAAAAGATCAAGGAAACCAACAACTGGTTTTTTGAAAAGATGAATTTATACATTTTTAGCCAAACTGGTCAAGAGAAAGACAGGACACAAATAAAATGAGAACTGAAAGAGAAGTAACAACCAATACCACAGAATGACAAGGATTATGAGACTACAATGAAAAATTATATGCCAACAGATTAGGCAACCTAGAAGAAATGGATAAATACCTAGAAATAGACAATCTTACAAAACTGAATCAGAAGTAGAATATCTGAACATACTAATTATTAGTAACAGAATTCAATCAATAATCAAAAACTCCCATTGTTACAAAGTTCAGAACCAGATAGATTCATAGGTAAATTCTACAAAATATTTAAAGAACAGTTAATAGTTACTCTCTTTGAACCATTCCAAAAAATCTAAGAGGAAGGAAAATTCCTTCATCGTGTTTACCCTTATTTTGTTTGTGTGTATATGTGTATATATTTATATATTTTTCCCATTATTTAAAATTTTGGGAGGTAGTTTCTTCTAAGAGACCAAAATACTCCCAAAATTAAGTGGGTGACTCTGTTCTATTCACCAGTCTAACATATATATTTTCTTTTTATATTTTTTCCTTAGTTTTTATTTTTTTTAATTTTTTTTCCTGAACTTCTTTTCACCCCTTTTTTTCCCCCCCACAATTTGATGTCTCTTCTGATTTGGTTAATGCACATTTCCCTGGGGTCATTGCCATCCTTTTAATATTTTATTCTCTCCTTCATATATTCTTATCTGGATAAAATGACAAGGTGGAAAAGCTCACCACAAAAAAAAAAAAAAGGAACAAGAGTCAGTACCAAAGGCTAGGGACCTAATCAATACGGACATTGGTAATATGTCAGACCTAGAGTTCAGAATGATGATTCTCAAGGTGCTAGCCAGGCTTGAAAAAGGCATGGAAGATATTAGAGAAACCCTGTCTGGAGAAATAAAAGAACTAAAATCTAACCAAGCTGAAATAAAAAAAGCTATTAATGAGGTGCAATAAAAAAATGGAGGCTCTTACTGCTAGGATAAATGAGGCAGAAGAGAGAATTTGTGATATAGAAGACCAAATGACAGAGAATAAAGAAGCTGAGCAAAAGAGAGACAAACAACTACTGGACCACGAGGAGAGAATTCGAGAGATAAGTGACACCATAAGATGAAACAACATTAGAATAATTGGGATTCCAGAAGAAGACAGAGAGAGGGGAGCAGAAGGTATATTGGAGAAAATTATTGTAGAGAATTTCCCTAATATGGCAAAGAGAACTCTTGGGTCCATTATCAAAGGAATGAGACTGAGACAAAGTGAAAGTTATGCAAAGCCTTATTCTATGCCAAGCATTGGAAGTTAGACTGACCGGCCAGGGGAACGAGGCTGAGACAAAGTGAAAGTTATGTAAAGCTTTATTCTATGCCAAGCATTAGCAGTCAAATTGACCGGCCAGGGCCACCTCTGAAGAGAGCGACCACACCTTGGTCTTACAGGCTAGTTTTATAGAGCACAACTGCAGACATCTACATATGTGGCTTTGGCTGATTGGATGTCTCCTACCTGTGTGTTTTAGTAACTGTTACCCGGAACCGATACTAGTAACTGCTGAGGCATTTATTAAACAACAAAATGGCCTTGTTTTAGGTATGTGTTTTAGCAACGGTTACCCGGAACTGGTGTCAGTAACTGCTGAGGCAATTATTAAACAACAAAATGGCTACCTAGGCATCATGGAGTCACTATGGCTAAGTAGGCCCAGGCAGGCCCTAGGGGTTTAACAGGTTTTAACATTAAACTGGACCTAACATTCCCCTCTTTTCTTTGGAGATTAGTCAATTCTTTGACTTTTTCTGAACTGTAAGCACACTAGGCTCCGGTGGGGGCCTTAAGGAAGTTAGTGAAGATAGTAGGGACTATTATGGTCCATTGGGCTGTTTTAGGCCAATGAGGTGTTTCCTGGCTGCTGCTGAGTAGAAAGAGGGTTAAAAGTGACCAAGTTATGAAACCCTTTTGAGTCTTAGTTTTAGTCCACAGTTGGTGGGGTCCACCGGCAGTGGCTCCCATTTCTGGAGGGTGTTCTTGCTTTTGGCTCATTTGGTGTGACACGTGTGAATCCAGATCCTGACGTCTTTTATTTTTACTGCCATGGGGGTGGTCAGGATGACAGTGAATGGTCCCTTTCAGTGAGGCTTCAAATTTTTATTCGGTGGCAGTGTATCCAAACCAAGTTTCCGGGTTGGTAAGGATGTGTTTCCATCTCCATCTCTGTCTCAGTGTAGGCAGCTTGGATCCCTGTGTGGGTTTTAAGACAGCCTTTAGTGCCTGCAGTGACTGGAGTACAGATTGATTAGTCATTTCCACTAGGGCAACCTCTTATAGCTGTGGGCAGAGTGGAGGGGGGTCTCCTGAACATTATTTTAAATGGGGTAATCTTGTTTAAATAAGGTGTACATCAAGCCCTAAGGAGGGCAAAGGGAAGGGGATCCACCCACCCACCGCCAGTTTCCAGAATTAACTTTGTCAAGGTCTCTTTAAGAGTCCGGTTTATTCTCTCTACTTGTCTGGAACTCTGGGGCTGGTAGGCACAGTGAAGTTTCCAATTAGTGCCCACGGCCTTGGCCAATGCCTGTGAGACTGAACTCACAAATGCAGGGCCATTGTTTGACCTGATTGTGAGAGGCAACCCAAACCTAGGAATTATTTTTTCTAGTAGCTTTTTTGGCTACTATTCCTGCCATCTCATGTTTGGTGGGAAAAGTCTCTATCTGGCCTGAAAAGGTATTTATAAAAACTAACATATTTGTGTCCAATGGGTTCTGTTATTATCCCTACAGAATATAAGGCAAGATTGTCTAAATGAGCTATTGTGTAACTTTTCTGAATTTTACTTCAAGTTGTCTAGCTTAGATAAACAAACATTTAAAGACAACAAAATCTAGAACTTAATATTCACAAAGGTGTGTTAAAATAACCCTCATTTTCAGAGATAGTCAAATCAGGACTAATTTATTTGAAAAACAAGTCCAGTTTTAACAAACTTGGCCTAATTATTTACATAAGCTCAGCAAGAACAGTGAGTGATCATATAGATCTTTTAGAATCTGCTTTGTTGGAACTTTTTATAAGGAATCTCTAGGTTGAACTTGTAATAGCCTCTCCAGGCCAGAAGCCAAGCCATGTACTTGCCATCAGATATGCCTGCAATACCAGTCAATTTGGGCAAATTCCTCTTTTTAAGGTCCCCAAAGTATCCTGAGTTTCCTGCACCTGCCAGGAAGTGACATTCTTTACTCACCCGGTGAGGCTGCTGGGAACTCTGTAAGCAAGGTATCAGGACAACAGTTTCAAGGGGCTTTATGGCTCCAAGTTTTATAAAGTCAACCTTAGTTCCTTTAAGCTTTCTGGTCATATCTGAGTCTTTCTCAAATATGATATTCCAGTCAAAGCCTTGGTAAAATAACCAGCATTTCCAATGGTGTCCTGTTAAAAGGAGAACAGATTCTTATGGAACGTATGCAAATGACTGATTGCCATGGAAGAAAGAATACTTGCTGAGACCTTTTGAGTTTTAGAGGGTTCAGATAGAGAGAAAAGTTGAATGCTTTGTTTATAAATGAATATTTTTACATTTCTGTACGTCACAGACATCTTAAGAGTTTAGTCTGGAAGAGCAAACATTAGAGAGCCAGCAATGTTTAAAATAACAGATACAATATTATAATCTTCTAGGTCATTTAGTTCCATGTTACTAATTCTGGTTCAGTTTGAATGCAGCTTTTACTTTGTTCTGGAAATTTTTACCCATTTTAGTTCTAGGATTTTTAACACATCAAACATCTATATTTGTTCTGAAAGTCCTTTATATGAATCTCCTTTAAGGCAAAACTTATTTTACAAGATAATTAAAACAATTATAAGTGACAAAAACTCAGAATAGATATGGTTTTACAATTTAACTGGCAAGAAAATCAGGTTACTTCTGTGACACATAACATTTCAATAATTACAATATCAAGTTATGACCTTATCAAAAGGTTAAAACTTTAGGAAATGCATAGAATTTCTATAGTAGTTATAGCATTTACCAAAATGTAACCCAAGGTTTATCATTGGTTTAGCAGTACTTTCTGAGTAACTTAGCATACCAAGGAAAAGCCTTATGAGTCAAAGAGATCTCATTTACAATTTAAATATTGTTGACAATTGTTAAAATCTAAGTTTTAAAGCACATGCTTAAATAGGATTATGGATGTTTAAGATCTGATAAAACAAAACATAGAAACTGGTTTCTCTGGGCAGACAAAGAGAAAACCATTTATATTCTCTTTTTAACAGCAGATCAATTAATCTAAGAAAACTTTGTCTTTTTGAGCAGAGAGAAAGCAGATTTTTTTTTTTAAATACCAGTGTTCTTAGTTTACATAATAGTCAACATTTACTTGAGTGGATCACCAATATAGATCTGCCATGATACAGGGCTTTAGTCTTCCTTTCTTAAATACTATGCCTTATTTGAACAGAAACATTTTACAGGAAAAGATTTATTAGTCTTTTTTCCCTTTTTGTGAATATATCCATCAAAACTGATCTAATATGGTTAAATTTCCAACACATTTCATTGTTCTCTTTCAAACGTATAAACCAAGGCAAATAAAGGTCACTTTCCCCAAGCCTTCTACGACTTACTAAACACCCTCAAGTTTACCTTTTATTATCTCCTTTCATGTTCTGGGGCAACCAGACATTTTTATTTTAAGACAAAACTACTTACTCTCTTAGGCTCTCTTTTTTTTGTGTGTGTGTACAGTTTTTCCAAACTTACTATCAGTTATCAGTCAACTGCCTTTTCTGTTTTTTTTTTTAGACAACATTAAAACTTTTAATAAAAACCTTAATGGTGTTTTCCTTTTGGTAGTCTAGAATACATGGAGTCATTTCATGTGTATTTATCATTCTGATGTGCTACATTTTAAAATTCATTTTAATCTTAGTCCATCCTGACCATACCTAAAATTTCTTTTTTGAGGATTTCCCTTCACAAACCTTTTACAACTTTTTTTGCATCCAGGTTTTGTTCCAAGCCATTTTCTTTCAAACAATCATCTCGTTTAGGACAAAATTACCTTTTATCTTTAACAAAATGTATTTCCATTCCTTATTTTTTTTTAATGTATCTCCTACTTTTTACATATAGGGTTGTTTTCCTTACTTCCATCAGTCTTTGTTAGCAGAATTTTGTACTCTTAGAAACATCTTAATTTCTAGTGAAGACTAAATATAAACCAATTGTGAACTGTTACAACAGAATTCTATAGATGGCAAATATATGAATCAGTTAAGCACAAAACATGTTTACAACCAGATTTAAATATTTTTTTGCAGTAAGAAGTCAAAAACACAAACCCAGTTCTAGTAATTAATGCTTTAGTATTTTATCCTATTTGGTTAAGACCTAGATGTCCAGGGACACCTGGGTAGCTCAGTTGGTTGGGCGGCTGCCTTCAGATCAGGTCATGATCCCGGCGTCCTGGGATCGAGTCCCACATCGGGCTCCTTGCTCGGCAGGGAGCCTGCTTCTCCCTCTGCCTCTGCCTGCCGCTCTGTCTGCCTGTGCTCGCTCTCTCTCTCTCTCTCTCTCTGACAAATTTAAAAAAAAAAAAAAAGAAAAAAAAAAGACCTAGATGTCCAACAAATTTAATTCCATTTGTCATCCAAGCAAACCTTTAAAGTTTCAGGTTACCAAAGACTTTGAAAGCTGCTTTAACAATTACCCATTAAAACTTTGAGACAGATAATTAATCATCAGTTCAGTTATTTCTTTGCTAACAGATTTTAACAGATAACAGGAGCTTATTTGACCTTCAGTAAACTTTGAAGTTTCACATTTACTGCTGTAACTTTAAAGACATGTCTATCTTAATTAAACCAACAAACATAATTTAGTTTAAATACTGATTTATGTTTCACCTGGGCCCACTCCACTTTTAATGTTTACTTGAGACATGGGTGGGAGTGGGGGGTGTTAGGTCCAGGGGGTGCTCTTTTTGTTCCTTGACAGTGAAGAGAGAAGGAGCCATGGTGCAGGAAGCACCGAGGGTGGTCTAGAGTCCAGTTATGCAGGCTGCACCCAAGCTGGTGCAGAAACAGAAGGGGGAGACAGAAGAACAAAGTGCTGCCAGAAGGCAGAGATAGGATTCCCAGTTTTAGAGCTCATCAGCTCCAAGAGAGGAGTAGACGCCATGCTTTCCCACCAACAAAGGGGAGGGGCTAGGCAGTCCAGGTCGGGCCAGAGAACTTCCCCGAAACAAAGGGAGTTTTGGCAGCTGCTTGGGAATATTTCTTAAAGTCTCTGTCTCAAGTTAGACTAACCACAGTTGGCTCCAGTTAGCCATTAACACAAGAAATGAGCAAGGGAGAAGTCCCACATCTATTAGGAGGAACAGAGAGATGAAAGTCAGAGTCCCCTTACTCTCTGCTTGCCCCATTTCTTCAAACACAACAAACAACACAACAGACAACAAAAAGGCAAGACAAAGACACCACAGACCCAGCGGTCCTTACCCAGAACCTGCCGCTGGTGGGGATTTTCTCGGTCCCCTGCAAACATTCGCTGGTGGGGATTTTCTCAGTCCCCTACAAATGAGCAACACAACAGACAACAAAAAGACAAGACAAAGACAACTGCAGACCCAGCAGGCAGTGGGGATTTTCTTGGTCCCCTGCAACCACCCACTGGTGGGGATTTTCTCGGTCCCCTGACCACCTAGAGGGAATTGAACCCCTTGGTGATTTACCAGAAGAGGGATGGGGCATCCCTGCATCCACTCCAGCCCTGGGGAGCAATGCTGCATCCAGCTTCTCCCCGGTGGGCCATACCCTGGAGCTCCACAGCAGACAGACAGACTGGATCTCACAGAATAAAATCTGGAGATCTTACCTCCAGAGGCTTTCCCCAGAAATTCTGATGCTGACTCAGTTTTCATCGTTTGATTGTGGATGAGCCCCCAAATGTTGGATCCATTATCAAAGGAAAGAGACTGAGACAAAGTGAAAGTTATGCAAAGCCTTATTCTATGCCAAGCATTGGAAGTTAGACTGACCGGCCAGGGGAACGAGGCTGAGACAAAGTGAAAGTTATGTAAAGCTTTATTCTATGCCAAGCATTAGAAGTCAGATTGACCGGCCAGGGCCGCCTCCGAAGAGAGCGACCACACCTTGGTCTTACAGGCTAGTTTTATAGGGCACAACTGCAGACATCTACATATGTGGCTTTGGCTGATTGGATGTCTCCTACCTGTGTGTTTTAGTAATGGTTACCCGGAACCAATACTAGTAACAGCTGAGGGATTTATTAAACAACAAAATGGCTACCTAGGCAACATGGAGTCACTATGGCTAAGTAGGCCCAGGAAGGCTCTAGGGGTTTAACAGGTTTTAACGTTAAATTGGACCTAACAAGAACAAGCATCAAAATCCAGGAGGCACAGAGAATCCCCCTCAAAATCAATAAGAATAGGTCCACACCCCGTCATCTAATAGTAAAATTTACAATTCTTAGTGACAAAGAGAAAATCCTGAAAGCAGTCTGGGACAAGAAGTCTGTAATATACAATGGTAAAAATATTAGATTGGCAGCAGACTTATCCACAGAGACCTGGCAGGCCAGAAAGAACTGACATAATATATTCAGAGCACTAAAAGAGAAAAACATGCAGCCAAGAATACTATATTCAGCTAGGTTATCATTGAAAATAGAAGGAGAGATAAAAAGGTTCCAGGACAAACAAAAACTAAAAGAATCTGTAAACACCAAACCAGCTCTACAGGATATATCAAAAGGGGTCCTCTAAGCAAAGAGAGCCTAAAAGTAGTAGACCAGAAAGTAACAGGAACAGAGACAATATACAGTAAGAGTCACCTTACAGGCAATATGAGGGCATTAAATTAATATCTCTCAATAGTTACCCTGAATGTAAATGGGCTAAATGCCCCAATCAAAAGACACAGAGTATCAGAATGGATAAGAAAAGAAAACCCATCGATATGCTATCTACAGGAAACTCATTTTAGACCCAAAGATGCCTCCAGATTTAAAGTGAGGGGGTGGAAAACAATTTACCATGCTAATGGACATCAAAAGAAAGCTGGGGTGCCAATCCTTAATCAGATAAATTATTTTAAGCCAAAGATTATAATAAGATATGAGGAAGGACACTATATCATACTCAAAGTGTCTGTCCAAAAAGAAGATCTAAGAATTTTAAATGTCTATGCCCCTAATATGGGAGTAGCCAACTACATAAACCAAAAAATAACAAAATAAAAAAACACATCTACAAGAATACAATAATAGTAGGGGACTTTAACACTCCCCTCACTGAAATGGACAGATCATCCAAGCAAAAGATCAACAAGGAAATAAAGGCCTTAAATGACACACTGGACCAGATAGACATCACAGATATATTCAGAACATTCCATCCCAAAGCAACAGAATATACATTCTTCTCTACTGCACATGGAACATTCTCCAGAATAGACCACATCCTGGGTCATAAATCAGGTCTCAACCAGTATCAAAAGATTGGGATCATTCTCTGCATATTTTCAGACCACAATGCTCTGGAGCTAGAATTCAATCACAAGAGGAAATTTGGAAAGAACCCAAATACATGGAGACTAAACAGCATCCTTCTAAAGAATGAATGGGTCAACCAGGAAATTAAAGAAGAATTGAAAAAATTCATGGAAACAAACGATAATGAAAACACAATGGTTCAAAATCTGTGGGAAACAGCAAAGGCAGTCCTGAGAGGAAAATAGAGAGTGATACAAGCTTTTCTCAAGAAACAAGAAAGTTGTCAAATACACAACCTAACCCTACACCTCAAGGAACTGGAGAAAGAACAACAAAGAAAGCCTAAACCCAGCAGGACAAGAGAAATAATAAAGATCAGAGAAGAAATCAATGAAATAAAACCAAACAAAAAAACAGAACAAATCAATGAAACTAGGAGCTGTTCTTTGAAAGAATTAGTAAGATTGATAAAGCCCTGGACAGACTTATCAAAAAGAAAAGAGAAAGGACCCAAATAAATAAAATCATGAATGAAAGAGGGGAGATCACAACCAATACCAACAAAATACAAACAATTATAAGAACACATTATGAGCAACTATACTCCAGCAAATTTGACAATCTGAAAGAAATGGATACATTCCTAGAGACATATAAACTACCACAGTTGAGCCAGGAAGAAAGAGAAAACCTGAACAGACCCATAACCATTAAGGAAATTGAAGCAGTCATCAAAAATCTCCCAACAAAGAGCCCAGGACCAGATGGCTTCCCAGGGGAATTCTACCAAGCATTTAAAGAAGAATTAATCCCTATTCTCCTGAAACTGTTCCAAAAAATAGAAATGGAAGGAAAACTTCCAAACTCATTTTATGAGGCCAGCATTACCTTGATCCCCAAACCAGACAAAGATCCCATCAAAAAAGAGAATTACAGACCAATATCCTTGATGAACACAGATGCGAAAATTCTCACCAGAACACTAGCCAATAGGATCCAAGAGTACATTAAAAGTGTTATTCACTACGACCAAGTGGGATTTATTCCAGGGCTGCAAGTTTGGTTCAACATCTGCAAATCAATCAATGTGATACAATACATTAATGAAAGAAAGAACAAGAACCATATGATACTCTCAATAGATGATGAAAGAGCGTTTGACAAAGTACAGCATCCTTTCTTGGCCAAAACTCTTCAGAGTGTAGGGATAGAGCATACATACCTCAATATCATCAAAGCCATCTATGAAAAACCCAGAGCAAATATCATTCTCAGTGGAGGAAAAACAGAGCTTTTCCGCTACGGTCAGGAACATGGCAGGGATGTCCATTATCACCACTGCTATTCAACATAGTACTAGAAGTCCTAGCCTCAGCAATCAGACAACAAAAAGAAATTAAAGGCATCCAAATTGGCAAAGAATAAATCAAAGTATCACTCTTTGCAGATGATATGATAGTATATGTGAAAACCCAAAAGACTCCACTCCAAATCTGCTAGAACTTGTACAGGAATTCAGTAAAGTGTCAGGATATAAAATCAATGCACAGAAATCAGTTGCATTTCTTTACACCAACAAGAAGACAGAGGAAAGAGAAATTAAGGAGTCAATCCCATTTACAATTGCACCCAAAACCTTAAGATACCTAGAATAAACCTAACCAAAGAGGCAAACAATCTATACTCAGAAAACTATAAAGTATTTATGAAAGAAATGAGGAAGACACAAAGAAATGGAAAAATGTTCCAAGCTCATGGATTGGAAGAGCAAATATTGTGAAAATGCCTTTGCTACCTTAAGCAATCTACATGTTTAATGGAATCCCTATCAAAATCCCATCCATTTTTTTCAAAGAAATGGAACAAATAATCCTAAAAATTATATGGAACCAGAAAAGACCTTGAATAGCCAGAGGAATGTTGAAAAAGAAAGCCAAAGTTTGTGGCATCACAATTCCAGACTTCAAGCTCTACTACAAAGCTGTCATCATCAAGACAGTATGGTACTGGTACAAAACCAGACACATAGATCAATGGAACAGAATAGAAAGCCCAGAAATAGACCCTCAACTCTATGGTCAACTAATCTTCGACAAAGCAGGAAAGAATGTCCAATGGAAAAAAAGACAGTCTCTTCAACAAATTGTGTTGGGAAAATTGGATGGCCACATGCAGAAGAATGTAACTGGGCCATTTCCTTACACCACACACGAAAATAGACTCAAAATGGATGAAGGACCTCAATGTGAGAAAGGAATCCATCAAAATCCTTGAGGAGAACACAGACAGCAACCTCTTCAACCTCAGCCACAGCAAGGGAAGCAAGGGGAAAAAATGAACTATGGGGAATTCATCAAGATGAAAAGCTTCTGCACAGCCACAGAAACAGTTATCAAAACCAAAAGACAACTGACAGAATGGGAGAAGATATTTGCAAATGACATATCAGATAAAGGGCTAGTATCCAAAATCTATAAAGAACTTATCAAACTCAACATCCAAAGAACAAATAATCCAATCAAGAAATGGGCAGAGGACATGAACAGACATTTCTGCAAAGAAGACATCCAGATGGCCAAAAGATACATGAAAAAGTGCTGCACATCACTTGGCATCAGGGAAATACAAATCAAAACCACAGTGAGATACCACCTCAAACCAATCAGAATGGCTAAAATTAACAAGTCAGGAAATGACAGATGTTGGCGAGGATGTGGAGAAAGGGAACCCTCCTACATGGTTGGTGACAATGCAAGCTGGTGCAGCCACTTTGGATAACAGCATGGAGGTTCCTCAAAAAGTTGAAAATGGACCTACCCTATGACCCAGCAATCGCACTACCGGATATTTACCCTAAAGATACTAATGTAGTGATCCAAAGGGGCACGTGCACCTGAATGTTTATAGCAGCAATGTCCACAATAGCCAAACTATGTAAAGGACTAGATGTCCCTCGACAGATGAATGGATAAAGAAGAGGTGTCATATATGTACAATGGAATACTATGCAGCCATGAAAAGAAATTTAATCTTGCCATTTGTGACGACATGGATGGAACCAGAGGGTATTATGCTTAGAGAAATAAGTCAATCAGAGAAAGACAATTATCATGATCCCCCTGATATGAGGAAGTTGAGAGGCAATGTGGGGGGTTTGGGGGGTAAGAAAGAAATAAGTGATACAAGATGGGATTGGGAGGGAGACAAAGCATAAGAGACTCATAACCTCACAAAACAAACTGAGGGGGGTAGGAGAGGGTGGTAGGATTATGGACAATGGGAAAGGTATGTACTGTGGTGAGTGCTGTGAAGTGTGTAAACCTGGTGATTCACATTCCTGTACCACTGGGGCTAATTATACATTATATGATAATAAAAAATAAAAAATAAAATAATTAAAAAAATTCCATAAAAAAATAAACAACAGACCATACTCTACCCTGAAATATTATTAGAGAAGCTTCAACTATTTATTTACTTACTTTAAAAAAATTTTTTATGTATTTTTAAAATTTCTTTTCAGTGTTCCAGAATTCATTGTCTATGCACCACACCCAGTGCTCCATGCAATACGTGCCCTCCATAATACCCACCACCAGGCTCACCCAACCTCCCACCATCCTCCCCTCCAAAACCCTCAGCTAGGTCCTCAGAGTCCACAGTCTCTCATGGTTTGTCTCCTCCTTCAATTTCTCCAGCTCCCTTCTCCTCTCCATCTCCCCATGTCCTCCATGCAGGGTCAAAGGGAAGCTCTATTTTTAATTCCTTAAGGAATCTCCACACTGTTTTCCAAAGTGGCTGCACCAACTTGCATTCCCACCAACAGTGTAAGAGGGTTCCCCATTCTCCACATCTTCTCCAACACGTGTTGTGTACTGTCTTATTAATTTTGGCCATTAATTTATATATATTATATATACTATAAATTTGGCCATTAATTTTGGCCATCTTATTAAATTTGGCCATAAGGTGGTATCTCAATGTAGTTTTGATTTGAATCTCCTGATGGCTAGTTATGATGAACATTTTTTCATGTGTCTGTTAGCTATTTGTATGTCTTCATTGGAGAAGTGTCTGTTCATGTCTTCTGCCCATTTTTTGATGTGATTATTTGTTTTGTGTGTGTTGAGTTTGAGGAGTTCTTTATAGATCTTGGATATCAGCCCTCTGTCTGTACTGTCATTTGCAAATATCTTCTCCAATTCCGTGGGTTGCCTCTTTGTTTTGTTGACTGTTTCCTTTGCTGTGCAGAAGCTTTTGATCTTGATGAAGTCCCAAAAGTTCGTTTTCACTTTGTTTCCTTTGCCTTTGGAGACATATCTTGAAAGAAGTTGCTATGGTCAATGTCAAAGAGGTTACTGCCTATGTTCTCCTCCAGGATTCTGATGGATTCCTGCCTCATGTTGAGGTCTTTTATCCATTTGAGTTCATCTTTCTGTATGGTGTAAGAGAATGGTTAAGTTTCATTCTCCTACATATAGCTGTCCAATTTCCCGAGCACCATTTATTGAAGAGACTGTCTTTTTTCCACTGTATATATTTTCCTGCTTTGTCAATGATTATTTGACCATAAAGTTGAGGGTCCATATCTGGGCTCTCTCCTCTGTTCCACTGGTCTATGTGCCTTTTATTTTTATTTTTTATTTTTTAAATTTCTTTTCAGTGTACCAGAATTCATTGTTTATGCACCACACCCAGTGCTCCATGCAATACATGCCCTCCATAATACCCACCACCAGGCTCACTCACTTTCCCACCCCCCGCCCCTTCAAAACCCTCAGATTGTTTTTCAGTCCATAGTCTCTTGTGGTTCATCTTCTCCTTCAATTTCCCTCAACTCCCTTCTCCTCTCCATCTTCCCATGTCCTCCGTGTTATTACTTATGCTCCACAAATAAGTGAAACCATAAAAAACCTCCCAAAATACAAGAGCCCAGGACCTGATGGGTTCCCTGGGGAATTCTACCAAACTTTCAAAGAAGAAATAACACCTATTCTCCTGAGCCTGTTCCAAAAAATTGAAGCAGAATGTAAACTTCCAGACTCTTTTTATGAAGCCAGCATTACCCTGATCCCCAAACCAGGCAAAGACCACACCAAAAAGGAGAATTTCAGATCAATATCCCCGATGAATATGGATGCTAAGATTCTCAACAAGATCCTAGCAAATAGGATGCAATGGCACATTAAAAAGATTATCCACCATGACCAGGTGGGATTCATCCCTGGGTTTCAAGGATGGTTCAACATTCACAAATCAATCAATGTGATAGAACAAATCAATGAGAGAAGAGAGAAGAACCACACGGTCCTCTCTATTGATGCAGAAAAAGCATTTGACAAAATCCAGCATCTGTTCCTGATTAAAATGCTTCAAAGTATAGGGAGAGGGATCATTCCTCAACTTCATAAAATCTATCTATGAAAAACCCACAGCAAATATCATCCTCAATGGGAAAAAGCTCACAGCCTTCCCATTGAGATTAGGAACATGACAAGGATGCCCACTCTCACCACTCTTGTTCAACATAGTTTAGAAGTCCTAGCAACAGCAATAAGACAGCAAAGAGAAATAAAAGATATTCAAATTGGCAATGAAGAAGTCAAACTCTCTTCGCAGATGACATGATACTTTATTAGGAAAACTCAAAAGACTCCACCCCCAAACTACTAGAACTCATTCAGCAATTCAGTAATGTGGCAGGATACAAAGTCAATGTACAGAAATCAGTTGCCTTCTTATACACTAACAATGGAATTACAGAAAGGGAAATTAGAGAATCGATTCCATTTACTATAGCACCAAGAACCATAAGATACCTGGGAATAAACCTAACCAAAGAGGTAAAGGATCTATATTCAAGGAACTACGGAACACTCATGAAAGAAATCAAAGAAGACACAAAAAGATGGAAGACCATTCCCTGCTCATGGATCGGAAGAATAAATATTGTTAAAATGTCTATACTGCTTAGAGCAATCTATACTTTCAATGCCATTCCAATCAAAATTCCACTGGCATTTTTCAAAGAGCTGGAGCAAACAATCCTAAAATTTGTATGGAATCAGAAGAGACCCCAAATTGCTAAGGAAATATTGAAAAAGAAAAACAAAGTTTGAACACCAAGTATATTTTTATATTGTGATAATATGTGGCATATGATATAAGGGTTTGTAGGCTTTCCCCGATGTTTTAAATTTTATAAACTTAAGTTGTGTATTTATCCCAGAATATAAAAAATAAAAATAAAAAAAAAAACAAACAAAAAGAAAAACAAAACTGTTGGCATCACGTTGCCTGATTCCAAGCTTTACTATAAAGCTGTGATCACCAAGACAGCATGGTACTGACCTAAAAACAGACACATAGAGCAGTGGAACAGAGAAGTGAGCCCAGATATGGACCCTCAACTCTACGGTCAAATAATCTTTGACAAAGCAGGAAAAAATATACAGTGGAAAAAAGACAGTCTCTTCAATAAATGGTGCTGGGGAAATTGGACAGCTATATGTAGAAGAATGAAACTGAACCATTCTCTTACACCATACAGAAAGATAAACTCAAATGGATAAAGGACCTCAACATGAGGCAGGAATCCATCAGAATCAGAAGAGAACATAGGCAGTAACCTCTTTGACATTGACCATAGCAACTTCTTTCAAGATATGTCTCCAAAGGCAAAGGAAACAAAGCGAAAATGAACTTTTGGGACTTCATCAAGATCAAAAGCTTCTGCACAGCAAAGGAAACAGTCAACAAAACAAAGAGGCAACCCACGGAATTGGAGAAGATATTTGCAAATGACAGTACAGACAGAGGGCTGATATCCAAGATCTATAAAGAACTCCTCAAACTCAACACACACAAAACAGATAATCATGTCAAAAAATGGGCAGAACACATGAACAGACACTTCTCCAATGAAGACATGTTCATCACTAGCCATCAGGGATATTTAAATCAAAACCACATTGAGATACTACCTTACACCAGTTAGAATGGCCAAAATTAATAAGACAGTAAACAACACATGTTGGAGAGGATGTGGAGAAAGGGGAACCCTCCTACACTGTTGGTGGGAATGCAAGTTGGTGCAGCCACTTTGGAAAAGTGTGGAGATTCCTTAAGGAATTAAAAATATAACTGCCCTATGACCCTGCAATTGCACTACTGGGTATTTACCCCAAAGATACAGATGTAGTGAAAAGAAGGGCCATCTGTACCCCAATGTTCATAGCAGCAATGGCCACAGTCAGCAAACTGTGGAAAGACCAAGATGCCCTTCAGCGGACAAATGGATAAGGAAGACGTGGTCCATATATACTACAGAGTACTATGTCCCCATCAGAAAGGATGAATACCCAACTTTTGTGTCAATATGGTCAGGACTGGAAGAGATTATGCTGAGTGAAACTTTGACTATTTAAATCAAACTTCTGTTTCATCAAATTTCTGTAAGATGCAGGTCAGTTGTATTTTAATATAATTTTAATTAAATTTTATTATAAAATAACAGGTACAGAGTCCTGGATTTGGAAGCTCCACAGAATCAGGGAAGTGGTCAGAGATTAAGACATGAAAGCTAAGAGAAAAGTAGTCAGGATGACAAATCTCAAGGCTAGCATGCAAGTCTTGGCCCTTGGAATGTTGTTGATCATGAATGCTGGGGAAAAATACAAATCAGGAAGGAGGATAAGGACTTTGTGTGGGGGGCGGACATGGGAGACAGAACTCTATGGGTATTAGAACAAAGGCAGTGAACAATGTTATGGATTTGGGTTTCTTTGTGATAACCTACAGAAACAGGACTAAGGAGCACAACAAAATTGGTGGGGAAACAATTCTCCACCGGTCTTTTGTGATTCTACCCATCTTGTAAAGAGCTGTTGATAGCTTTGTTCTCAACTATCTTTTCCAAGTTTCATATAGCAAACAGCCTTAGAAGAAAGAGACAGTGTCTCATTCCAGGGTGGAAGCAGATACATTTCTCTGCTAGGTTATTTAAGTTAATGTCTCCTTTTGGGGAAAAGGCAAAGAAGGTTTGCCAGATCTCCCATCCTAACCACGTTGTGTTTTCTGCTAGGCCAGGAGTAAGACAGTTCTTTGTCTCTGGCCCAGGAGTCTTGTATGTTCTGCCACCACCTATAAAGTTATGGTAGGCTCAATTGTTAGCATCTAGTGTAAAATCTCACACCCTTCTGCAATCTTTCAGCAGTGTGTTATACAGAAAACGCCAGGAACAGAAAGTATTGCTCCCAATAAGTAGTGCAATGGGGCCTGTACTGGCCAAGAATTGACATGAAATTTCTACTAAAGCAGGGTTGAACAAAAGAAAAAAAAATGAGCTCTCACGAGTTACTGGAAAAGATAAGAGAATAAATAGACAAGCAACTGTTCACAAAAGGGGGTTCCTTGTGTCTTGGACATGATTATAGCCTTGAGACCATCAGGCCTAATTTTTTTGTGTTCCTTAGTCCTGTTTCTGTAGGTTATCACAAAGAAACCCCAATCCATAATTTTTCACTGCCTTTGTTCTAATACCCATAGAGTTATCCTGTCTCCCGTGTCCCCGCCCCCCCCCCCAAAGTCTTTATCCTCCTTCCTGATTTGTATTTTTCCCCAGCATTCATGATCACATTACCATGCATGTTTTATAGGACTTATTTGTCTGACTTTTTCCACTAGAATATAAGCTCCAAAATGCTAGAGACTTTGTCGATTATGTTCACTTAATTAATCTTTACTTCTGGAATAGAGTCTAGCATCGCATAAGTAATAAACATTTATCAGGATGAATTAGTTAGTAGGTGAACAGAGGAACAAGAATGGGGGACTGTGGTTAAACATTTCGTTTTTTTTTCAAGACTTTCATTTCCGCAGGCTTTCCCTCCCAGACCCACTTCTTAAAGCATGGCTTTAATCTGGACCCCTAAATGTTAATATGACAGGTTTTCAAATTTATTTTAATAGAAAAATACATCCAGCCTTAAAAGGAAAACATAAATATGGAATGCTTATTTCGGGTATATAAATTGGAAACTGATGATCAGACAACCTTGGCTGGGTGACAGTGCATAGAAAGAAAAAAAAAAAAGATTCAGCCATCAGAAAGGATGAATATGCAACTTTTGCATCAACATGGATGGGACTGGAGGATATTATGCTGAGTGAAATAAGTCAAGCAGAGAAGTCAATTATCATATGGTTTCATTTATTTGTGGAACATAAGGAATAACATGGAGGACATTAGGAGAAAAAGGAAAAATGAATTGGTGGAAATTGGAGGGGGAGATGAACCACAAGAGACTGGACTCTGAGAAACAAACTGAGGATTTGAGAGGGGAGGGAGTGGGGGGAGGGGTAAGCCTGGTGGTGGGTATTAAGGAGGGCACAGAATGCATGGAGCACTGGGTGTTATACATAAACAATGAGTCTGAGAACACTGTAAAAAAACCAATATTGTATTTTATGGTGAATAAGATAATACAATAAAAAAAAGGAAAAAAATGTTTTCCACACCTGTCTGAAATGGAAGAAATTTACAAGGGATTAATATTAGTCGATTGTGATTTTCCCCCTATAAATAAAACTACATCATCACTAGCAGGTGATTGTTTTAGTCTTTGTCCACACAGTCCAGTTGCATTTAGTAATTGATAAATGTATGTACACACACACACACATATAAACATATATACACATGTATAAATAGGTATTTTTTTAAGGTTTGCTTGTTTTAGTGAGAGGGAGAGGAAGTTCAAGGGGGAGGGTTAAAGGGAGAGGGACAGAGGGAATCTGAAGCAGACTCCTTGCTGAGTGAGGAGCCCAATGCTGAGTTCAATCTCATGGCCCCGAGATCATGACCTGAGCCAAAACCGAGAGTCAGATGCTTAACCAACTGTGCCACACAGTGCCCCTATGTATATGTATTTTTAAAATATGTATACTGTTTTTTTTCAGTGATAAGAACAAAACAAAAAAAATAAACTTGGGTGTAATTACTCTAGAAGGACCACTGTGTGAAATTAGAGGAACAAGAATTTTAGAATTAGTTTTTTTTTAATGTGTAGGAAGAAATATTACATGGCCTATTATGTATAAATATTATACTTTTGATTGTTATAGAACTTTAAGATATGTTCCTGAAATTCACCGTTCTAAGAACAAATTTCTTTTTATCAAAAAGTTATTATTCACATTATGACATGTAACTTACTTTTGACTGTCAGATGTTCAAGTTGGATTTTTAAACCATATGAATACTTATTGTTATAATGTAGTCAAATATTTAATATTTCTTTTTAAAAAAGATTTTATTTACTTGACAGAGAGATCACAAGTAGAGAGGCAGGGAAAGCAGGCTACCTGCTGAGCAGATAGCCCTATGTGGGGCTCAATCCCAGGACCCTGAGATTGTGACCAGAGCTGAAGGCAGAGGCTTAACCCATTGAGCCACCAGGTTCCCTAGTTTAATATTTCAAAGTAGATTTGTATATAGACACATTATAAAAGACTACTTATAATTGTTAATGATTAACTAAGAATACATAGAGAATTAAATACTAACAGAGGCCCAGGAAGAACTTATGAGAACATTCTTCATTTACTTTTATTCTGTAAGAAACAAATTAAGCAAAAAATATCTGCCAGTGATGATCTACCCAATTCAACCACCTTAAACAGAAACTTTGGATAAAAGTCAGAAATAAACACCTGCACTTACTAGTAGATCTATCTTAGCCCAAGTGAAAAAGAAAAAAAGAAAGAGAGAGATAAAGAAAGAGATAAAGAGAGGAAGGAAGGAAGAAAAATGAAAGAGAAGCATGTACTGCATTCAAAAGATAAAGCTATGATTGCACAATTTTTTTATTTTTTGGAGCCAGCAATTAATATTGAAAGTAATAGTCCAGATTGGTGGTTTGAACTCTGCATCACAAGTTGGACATCAAGTATGTGGTTTTGCTGATAGGATGTTAAAATTAGCAGTTTAAATTAGTGAGAGAAAAAGTATTTTGTTCAATAAGTTGACCTTAATTTCTTTAAATATCATGGCATGACTTTAAAATGATCCAAAAATAATGTTCTCACCTTGTCTTATCCAACTGCCTTTCACTTTTCTCCCACCAGCTCTCCATTCCTTGCCCACATTCAGGTGAAAAGAGGGACCAGAGTATCAAAATTATTTAAAATGCAATGACTTATTTTTATGCTGAAAGGGGAATGTGTTAAGATAAAAGCTTACCAGGGAATTCTTGAGTTTCAGAATTCAGAAACATTTGCATGATGTCATTAATATTTTTTGAGCCTTGGATTTTCACATTTGAAAAAAGATGTAGACTTTCCCCAGAGAAAAAATTACAGGTGCATGTACATACCTCCATCCAACACACTCTTACCCATATCCATATACTCACGCACAGACAATATTATACACATTTGCATATATTTGGACTTGCACACATTAAAAAAAACCTTGTGAATTCATATGTTTTTATAAAGAACCATATATTCCTGATTTCTGTTTAGAGAGTCAGAATAAAAATTTCATTTAACCAGAGGTCAGCAAAATATGACCTATGGGCAAAATCCAGCCCAGTGGCTGAATTTATAAATGAAGGTTTATTTAACTAATTTAACTAACTATATTTAACTATAAATGAAGGTTTATTTTTTAAATTTTTTAATAAACATATAATGTGTTTTTATCCCCAGGGTACAGGTCTGTGACTTGCCAGGTTTGGCTTACACATTTCACAGCACTCACCATACCCTCCCCAATGTCTATATCCCCACCACCCTCTCCCATCCCCACTCCCCACAGCAACCCTCATCTGTTTTTTGAGATTTGAGTCTTTTATGGTTTGTCTCCCTCCCGATCCCATCTTCTTTTCTTTCTTTCTTTTTTTTTTTGAACTGGGATATGCAGTTTATTTTTTTTTCAAAAATTTTTTATTTCATTTCTTTTCAGCATAACAGAATTCATAGTTTAACACCACTTCTTTCCATCTTCTTTCATTTTTTCTTTTCCTACCCCCCAAACCCCCCATGTTGCATCTCCACTTCCTCATATCAGGGAGATCATATGATAGTAGTCTTTCTCTGACTGACTCACTTCACTAAGCATAATACCCTCTAGTTCCATCCATGTCATCACAAATAGCAAGATTTCATTTCTTTTGATGGCTGCATAGTATTCCATTGTATATATATACCATCTTTTCTTTATCCATTCATCTGTCGATGGACATCTAGGTTCTTTCCATAGTTTGGCTATTGTGGACATTGCTGCTATAAACATTTGGGTGCACGTGCCCCTTTGGATCACTACATTAGTATCTTTAGGATATATACCCAGTAGTGCAATCGCTGGGTCATAGGGTAGCTCTATTTTCAGTTTTTTGAGGAACCTCCACACTGTTTTCCAGAGTGGTTGCACCAGCTTGCATTCCCACCAGCAGTGTAGGAGGGTTCCCCGTTCTCCGCATCTTCGCCAGCATCTGTCATTTCCTGACTTGTTAATTTTAGCCATTCTGACTGGTGTGAGGTGGTATTTCATTGTGGTTTTGATTTGTAGTTCCCTGATGCTGAGAATGTGGAGCATTTTTTCATGTGTCTTGTGGCCATCTGGATGTCTTCTTTGCAGAAATGCCTGTTCATGTCCTCTGCCTATTTCTTGATTGGATTATTTGTTCTTTGGGTGTTGAGTTTGCTAAGCTCTTTATAGATTTTGGATACTAGCCCTTTATCTGATATGTCATTTGCAAATATCTTCTCCCATTCCATCAGTTGTCTTTTGGTTTTGTTAACGGTTTCCTTTGCTGTGCAAAAGCTTTTGATCTTGATGAAGTCCAAATAGTTCATTTTTGCCCTTGCTTCTGTTGCCTTTGGTGATGTTCCTAGGAAGAAGTTGCTTTGGCTGAGGTCGAAGAGGTTGCTGCCTGTGTTCTCCTTAAGGATTTTGATGGATTCCTTTATCACATTGAGGTCCTTCATCCATTTTGAGTCTATTTTCATGTGTGGTGTAAGGAAGTGGTCCAATTTCATTTTTCTGCACGTGGCTGTCCAATTTTCCCAGCACCATTTGTTGAAGAGGCTGTCTTTTTTCCATTGGACATTCCTTCCTGCTTTGTTGAAGATTAGTTGACCATAGATTTGAGGGTCTATTTCTGGGCTCTCTATTCTGTTCCATTGATCTATGTGTCTGTTTTTGTGCCAGTGCCATACTGTCTTGATGATTACAGCTTTGTAATAGAACTTGAAGTCTGGAATTGTGATGCCACCAACTTTGGCTTTCTTTTTCAATATTCCTTTGGCTCTTTGAGGTCTTTTCTGGTTCCATATAAATTTTAAGATTATTTGTTCTATTTCTTTGAAAAAAAAATGGATGGGATTTTGGTAGGGATTGCATTAAACATGTAGATTGCTTTAGGCAGAATAGACATTTTCACAATATTTGTTCTTCCAATCCAGGAGCATGGAACGTTTTTCCATTTCTTTGTGTCTTCCTCAATTTCTTTCATGAGTACTTTATAGTTTTCTGAGTATAGATTCTTTGCCTCTTTGGTTAGGTTTATTCCTAGGTATCTTATAGTTTTGGGTGCAATTGTAAATGGGATTGACTCCTTAATTTCTCTTTCCTCTGTCTTCTTGTTGGTGTAAAGAAATGCAACTGATTTCTGTGCATTGATTTTATATCCTGACACTTTACTGAATTCCTGTACAAGTTCTAGCAGATTTGGAGTGGAGTCTTTTGGGTTTTCACATATAGTATCATATCATCTGCAAAGAGTGATACTTTGATTTA
>PISX010012891.1:42991-58920 GCA_004024625.1 Mellivora capensis
CCTTTAATTTCTTTTTGTTGTCTGATTGCTGAGGCTAGGACTTCTAGTACTATGTTGAATAGCAGTGGTGATAATGGACATCCCTGCCGTGTTCCTGACCTTAGCGGAAAAGCTTTCAGTTTTTCTCCATTGAGAATGATATTTGCAGTGGGTTTTTCATAGATGGCTTTGATAATATTGAGGTATGTGCCCTCTATCCTTACACTTTGAAGAGTTTTGATCAGAAAGGGATGCTGCTCTTTGTCAAATGCTTTTTCAGCATCTATTAAGCGTATCATATGGTTCTTGTTCTTTCTTTTATCAATGTATTGTATAACATTGATTGATTTGCAGATGTTGAACCAACCTTGCAGCCCTGGAATAAATCCCACTTGGTCGTGGTGAATTATCCTTTTAATATACTGTTGGATCCTATTGGCTAGTATTTTGGTGAGAATTTTCGCATCTGTGTTCATCAAGGATATTGGTAATTCTCTTTTTTGGTGGGATTCTTGTCTGGTTTTGGGATCAAGGTGATGCTGGCCTCATAAACTGAGTTTGGAAGTTTTCTTTCCATTTCTACTTTTTTGAAACAGTTTCAGGAGAATAGAAATTAATTCTTCTTTAAATGTTTGGTAGAATTCCTCTGGGAAGCCGTCTGGCCCTGGGCTTTTGTTTTGTTTGGAGATTTTTGATGACTGTTTCAATCTCCTTACTGGTTATGGGTCTGTTCAGGTTTTCTATTTCTTCCTGGTTCAGTTGTGGTAGTTTATATATTTCTAGAAATGTATCCATTTCTTCCAGATTGTCGAATTTGTTGGCGTAGAGTTGCTCATAGTACATATTACATACATATGTATGTACACATAGTACATACATAGTCTTATAATTGCTTGTATTTCTTTGGTGTTGGTTGTGATTTCTCCTCTTTCATTCATGATTTTATTTATTTGGGTCCTTTCTCTTTTCTTTTTGATAAGTCTGGCCAGGGCTTTAACAATCTTATTAATTCTTTCAAAGAACCAGCTTCTAGTTTCGTTGATTTGTTCTATTGTTTTTTTTAGTTTCTATTTCATTGATTTCTGCTCTGATTTTTATTATTTCTCTTGTCCTCCTGGGTTTAGGCTTTCTTTGTTGTTCTTTCTCCAGCTCCTTTAGGTGTAGGGTTAGGTTGTGTACTTGAGACCTTTCTTGTTTCTTGAGAAAGACTTGTACCGCTATATATTTTCCTCTCAGGACTGCCTTTGTTGTGTCCCACAGATTTTGAACCATTGTGTTTTCATTATCATTTGTTTCCATGAATTTTTTCAATTCTTCTTTAATTTCCTGGTTGACCCATTCATTTTTTACAAGGATGCTGTTTAGTCTCCATGTATTTGGGTTCTTTCCAACTTTCCTCTTGTGATTGAATTCTAGCTTCAGAGCACTGTGGTCTGAAAATATGCAGGGAATGATCCCAATCTTTTGATACTGGTTGAGACCTGATTTATGACCCAGGATGTGGTCTCTTCAGGGGAATGTTCCATTAGAGAAGAAATGTGTATTCTAGAGAAGAATGTGTATTCTGTTGCCTTGGGATGGAATGTTCTGAATATATCTGTGATGTCTATCTGGTCCAGTGTGTCATTTAAGGACTTTATTTCCTTGTTGATCTTTTGCTTGGATGATCTGTCCATTTCAGTGAGGGGGAGTGTTAAAGTCCCCTACTATTATTGTATTCTTGTCAGTGTTTCTTTGATTTTGTTATTAGTTGGTTTATATAGTTGGCTGCTCCCATATTAGGGGCATAGATATTTAAAATTGTTAGGTCTTCTTGTTGGACAGACCCTTTGAGTATGATATAGTGTCCTTCCTTATCTCTTATTTTTTAAAATATTTTATTTATTTATTTGACAGAGATCACAAGTAGGCAGAGAGGCAGGCAGAGAGAGAGGAGGAGGCAGGCTCCCCGCCAAGCAGAGAGCCTGATGCGGGGCTCGATCCCAGAACCATGACCAGAGCAGAAGGCAGAGGCTTTAACCCACTGAGCCACCCAGGCGCCCCTTCCTCATCTCTTATATAGTCTTTGGCTTAAAATCTAATTGATCTGATATAAGGATTGCCACCCCAGCTTTCTTCTGATGTCCACTAGCATGGTACTTTGTTTTCCACCCCCTCACTTTAAATCTGGGGGTGTCTTTGGGTCTAAAATGAGTTTCTTGTAGGCAGCATATTGATGGGTTTTGTTTTTTTATCCAATCTGATACCCTGTGTGTTTTGATTGGGTAATTTAGCCCATTAACATTCAGGGTAAGTCTTGAGAGATATGAATTTAGTGCCACTGTATTGCCTATAAGGTGACTGTTACTGTGTATTGTCTCTGTTCATTTCTGATCTACTACTTTTAGAGTCTCTCTTTGCTTAGAGGACCCCTTTCAATATTTCCTGTAGAGCTGGTTTTGTGTTTTCAAATTCTTTCAGTTTTTGTTTGCCCTGGAAGCTTTTTATCTCTCCTTCTATTTTCAATGATAGCCTAGCTGGATATAGTATTCTTGGCTGCATGTTTTTCTCACTTAATGCTCTGAATATATCATGCCAGTTCTTTCTGGCCTGCCAGGTTTCTGTGGATAAGTCTGCTGCCAATCTAATGTTTTTACCCTTGTATGTTACAGACTTCTTTTCCCGGGCTGCTTTCAGGATTTTCTCTTTGTCCCTAAGACTTGTAAATTTTACTTCAGGTGATGGGGTGTGGACCTATTTTTATTGATTTTGAGGGGCACTCTTTGCATCTCCTGGATTTTGATGTTTGTTCCCTTTGCCATATTAGGGAAATTCTCTACAATAATTCTCTCTAATATACCTTCTGCTCCCCTCTCTCTTTTTTCTACTTCTGGAATCCCAGTTATTCTAATGTTGTGTCATCTTATGGGGTCACTTATCCCTTGAATTCCCTCCTCATGGTCCAGTATTTGTTTGTCTCTCTTTTGCTCCACTTCTTTATTTTCTGTCATTTGGTCTTCTAGGTCACTAATTCTTTCTTCTGCCTCATTTATCCGAGCAGAAAGAGCTTCCATTTTTGATTTTTTTTAAAATTTATTTGACAGAGATCACAAGTAGGCAGAGAGGCAGGCAGAGAGAGAGAGGAAGGGAAGCAGGCTCCCTGCTGAGCAGAGAGCCCAATGCAGGGCTCGATCCCAGACCCTGAGATCATGACCTGAGCCAAAAGCAGAGGCTTTAACCCACTGAGCCACCCAGGCGCCGCAAGAGCTTCCATTTTTGATTGCACCTCATTAATAGCTTTTTTGATTTCCATTTGGTTAGATTTTAATTCCTTTATTTCTCCAGAAAGGGCTTTTATCTCTTCGGAGAGGGTTTCTCTAATATCTTCCCTGCCTTTTTAGAGCCCAGCTAGAACCTTGAGAACCATCATTCTGAACTCTAGATCTGTCATATTACCAATGCCCATATTGATTATGTCCATAGCCTTCAGTACTGCTTTTTGTTCTTCTTTTTGTGGTGAGTTTTTCCACCTTGTCATTTTGTCCAGATAAGAATATATAAAGGAGCAAATAAAATGTTAAAAGGGTGGCAAAGACCCCAGGGAAATGTGCTTTAACCAAATCAGAAAAGACCCCAAATTGTGGGAGGGAGAAAGGGGATAAACAAGGAAAAAAAAAAAAAAAGAAAAGAAAACAAATAGGGAAAAATATTAAAGTTACATGTATATACAAAAAATATAGTTATATACAATGGAGGATAAAATAGGAGTATAATAATGAAGGTTCAAAAAAAGATTATTTTTTTTTTGTTAAGGTATTGTTAAGATAAACTAGTTAAAAAAAGTTAAAAGAGGAAAGGGTAAAAGTTAAAAAAAATTTAGCAGAAGAAAAAAGAAAAAAAAAATTAACTGCAAGACTAAAGAATCACGGGGAGAAAGCCATGAATTCCTTGCTTTGTTTTCTGCTCCTCTGGAATTCCGCTGCTCTCCTTGGTAAGTGAACTTGGTCTTGGCTAGATTTCTTGTTGATCTTCTGGGGGAGAGGCCTGTTTTAGTGAATCTCAAGTGTCTTTGCCCGAGGCGGAATTGCACCTCCCTTACCAGGGGCCGGGCTAAGTAATCTGCTCCGGTTTCCTTTCCAGAGCTTTTGTTCCCTGAACTCTTTCTGTCAAGTTCTGGAGGGTGGGAATGATAATGGCGACCTCCTGATCTCAGGCCCGGAGGAGCCGAGAGCTCGGGTCCCGCTACTCAGTGCGCTCTCAGAGAAAAGAACCCAATTGCTCCCACCTCCCTGGCCTCTGATCACATTTGGAGAAAAGCGCTCAGTCACTCGCACTTGGAGAAAAGCGCTCGGTTGCTTCCATCTCTGTGGCCTCTGGCCGCGCTCCGAGCTCACCCAGCCTGTGACCGGTTCAAGGTAACCCCGAGCTGAGAGCTCACTCCTCGGCTCTGTCTATGTAGCTGGCTTCCCTGCTCCAATACCTGTGAGCTCTGTAACACTCAGACACCCCCGATCCTTCTGTGACCCTGCGGGACCTGGGGCCACGCTGACCCCGCGTGGGTTCACCCCTGTTTAGCCTCTGGAGTGATGTCCCTCAGTGGAGCAGACTTAAAAATCCTGATTTTGTGCTCCGTTGCTCTGCCGCTTGCCAGGAGCCGGCCCCTCCCACTATGGTCTATCTTCCCAAGATGCCCTTCAGTGGATGAATGGATAAGGAAGATGTGGTCCATATCTACTATGGAGTATTATGCCTCCATCAGAAAGGATGAATACGCAACTTTCATATCAACATGGACGGGATTGGAAGAGATTATGCTGAGTGAAATAAGTCAAGCGGAGAGAGTCAATTATCATATGGTTTTACTTATTTGTGGAGCATAACAAATAACATGGAGGTCATGGGGAGATGGAGAGGAGAAGAGAGTTGAGGGAAATTGGAGGGGGAGATGAACCATGAGAGACTATGGACTCTGAGAAACAACCTGAGGGGTTTTGAAGGGGCGGGGGGTGGGAGGCTGGGGGAGCCAGGTGGTGGGTATTATGGAGGGCACGTATTGCATGGAGCACTGGGTATGGTACATAGACAATGAATTCTGTTACACTGAAAAGAAATAAAAAAATAATTAAAAAACCAAAATAAATTGTCACTTATGAAAAAAAAAAAATCCAACTTCTGGCCTATGCTACCAAAAAGTCAGAGTCTGAACTTATACTGCCAAACCAGAATATTAATATGATCAAATCCACGTGCTCTACAGAGAGTTATTTCCACACTCAAGCCTTCATAGAACTGCCATAAATTAACCAATCTACATTCAAGATCAGTTTACAACCCAAAATTAAAAAAAAAATTCACAATTAGATAGTAACCAAGACAGTCCATAAAGGAGGAACAACACCCAGAAAATTACAGAAAAATGTACACCAAAAACACTAGGAATAAACTTAAAGAGGTAAAAGAACTTTACTCTGCAAAGTACACAGCACTGATGAAAGAAATTGAAGATAACACAAAGAAATAGAAAAACACTCCATGCTCTTCAATTGGAAGAATAAGTATTGTTTTTAAAATTTCTCAAAGATTTTACTTATTTATTTGACAAAGAGAGTAAGAAAGTGTGCACAGGCAGGGGGAGTGGCAGAGGGAGAGCGAGAAGCAGGCTCCCCGCTGAGCAGGGAGTTGGATGCTCAGCTGGATCCCAGGACCCCAGGATCCTGACCTGAGCTGAAGGCAGGTGCTTCACAGACCGAGCCACCAGGGTGTTCCAGAAAAACCAATATGGTTAAAATGTCTATACCACCAAAAGCAATCTACAGATTTAATGCAATCCCTATTGAAATAGTAACAGCATTTCTCACAGAACTAGAACACACAATCCCAAAATTTATATGAAATAAAAAAAATGCCCCAAATAGCTAAAGTAATCTTGAAAAAGATAAAAACTCACAATTTCAGACTTTACATTCTATTACAAAGCTATAATAATCAAGAGTATGGTAGTAGCACAAAAACAGGCACATAGATCAACAGAACAGAAAACCCAGAAATAAACCCACAACTACATTAAAAAGATTAATTGATCTTTTAAAGGAGGAATGAATATCTGACCAGTAGCAAAAGAGTCTCCTCAACAAATGTGTTGGGAAAACTGGCCAGCAACATGCCCAAGAATGAAACTGGACCACTTTTAGTGCACACAAAAATAAACTCAAAATGAATTAAGAACCCAGGTGTGAGACCTGAGGATATAAAAATCCTGGAAGAGAGTGCAGGCAGTGATCTCTGACATTGGCTGTAGCAACCTTTTTCTAGATATGCCTCCTGCTGCAAGGGAAATTAAAGCAAAAATAAACTATTGGGACCACATCAAATAAAAAGCTTTTGCACAGCAAAGGAAATAATCAACAAAACTGTATGATAACCTACTGAATGGGAGGAGATATTTGCAAGTGATGGATCTGATAAAAGGTTAATATAAAACATATATAAAGAAAAGTTCTACAACTCAACACCCAAAAGCAAATAATCCAGTTAAAAAATGGGCAGAAGACATATACATTTTTCTAAAGAAGACATCTAGATGGCCAACCGACACATGAAAACATGCTCAACATCACTCATGAGCAGGAAAATGCATATCCAAACCACAGTGAGATGCCACCTCACCCCTGTTAGAAGGACTAAAAACAAAAATCAGGGAACAACATGTGTTGCTGATAGTATGGAGGAAAAGGACACTTGGTGCACTGTTGGTAGGAATGTGAAGTGGTGCAGCCACTGTGGAAAACACTATGAAATTTCCTTACAAAGCTAAAGACAGAACTACCTTATGATCCAGTAATCATACTATTGGATGTTTACCCTTAAAATACAAAAACACTAATTCAAAGGGATACATGCACTCCTATGTTTATTGTAGCATTATTTACAATAGCCCAGTTACAGAAGTAGCCAATGTCCATAGATCAATGAATGGATAAAAAAGCTGTGTATGTACATATACATGTGTGTGTGTGTGTATGTGTGTGTGTGTGTGTACATATTACACACAATGGATTATTATACAGCCATGAAAAGAATGAGATCTTGCCATGTGCACAGCATGGATGGAGCTGGAAAATATAATGCTAAGTGAAAGAAGCTGGAGAAAGATAAATACTATGTAACTACCAATGGGTAGAATTTATTATTTTTATTATTTTTTAAAATTTTATTTATTTGTCAGTGAGAGAAAGTACATGCACAAGCAGGAGGGGTGGATGGGCAGCAGGCTGAGGGAGAAGCAGGCTCCCTGCTGAGCAAGGAGCCCAATGTAGGACTCCATGCCAGGACCCAGGCAACACGAGCCAAGCTGAAGGCAGATGCTTAACTCACTGAGCCACCCAGATGTCCCCCAGGTAGAATTTAAAAAACAAAATGAACAAGAAAAAAAAAAAGAGAGAGACACAAACCAAGAAACAAACTCTACAGACCCAACTGATGGTTACCAGAGTGGAGGTGGGTGGGGGAGAAGGGAGGAAATAGGCGATGGGATTAAGAGTCCACTTATCACTATGAGCACTGAGTAATGTACAGAATTGTTGAACTGCTCACTGTATTGTACACCTGAACCTAGTTTAACACTCTGTGCTAACTATGCTGGAATTAAAATAAAAACTTTAAAAAAATAAACAATGCATAAACAGTGCATAAACAATGAATCTTGGAACACTGAAAAAAAAAGTAACAAAATCTGAAAAGACTCTACAATGACTCAGCTTACAAACCTAAAAAAGAAAAACATATCAAAAAGTTAGACACCAGGGGGATGCCTGGGTGTCTCAGTTGGTTAAGCGGCTGCCTTTGGCTCGGGTCATGATCCCAGCGTCCTGGGATCGAGTCCCACATCGGGCTCCTTGCTCGGCGGGGAGCCTGCTTCTCCCTCTGCCTCTGCCTGCCACTCTGTCTGCCTGTTCTCTCTCTCTCTCTCTCTGACAAATAAATAAATAAAATCTTAAAAAAAAAAGTTAGACACCAGGGAAATTGGCAAGGAGATGGGTAATATAACCACTAGAATTTCTGCAAGTTAAAATATAGTCTTGTAAGTTAAAAATTCAGCAGAATACTTAGAAAAAAGAGCAAAACTGAAGAATATAACGTCTGGAAAGTAAGTAAGTAGCAATGGACCCACTGACCTCTACATAGCCCATAGGGATTCCCCCAGATTCATTTACATTTATTCAACATACAACACTGTTTAAGGTGTACATATATTGATTTTATCCATTTATATATTGCAATGCAGTTACCACTGTATTATTAGTGGTTCCATCACATCTAATAACAACTATCATTTCTAAAAGCATATAAAAAATGGGAAAAAGGGATAAGATATATCAAAATAGAAAGGAAAATTACAGTATAAATTGAACAAAATGAAATAAGAAATTTTTGAGAGGCAGTATTAAAAGAAATAATAATTAAATTTTCTAGAATGTTTGAAAAATATTAATCCTCACATTAAGGAAGCTTAAGTTATTATCTCCATAAATATATAGAAAGGGAGATACATGTATTTCTCTCTCTCTCTCTCTTTACACATGCACACACACAGACACAGGTGAACTCCTTATATGTGTACACTATAGTAAAAAAAGGAGAAAATTAAAGCAAAAAATACAAAGAATATTAAAGCAGAGTGAAAGGATAGTAATTTTAAGCAGGACATAATAAAAATTTAGATAAATGTCAGGATTCATGTTTACAATACAGACCAGGACACTTCCCATGTGCTCAGTGATAACAATTTAGGTGTTCATATGCCACTAAGGTATCATTAAAGACTAAGGAAAAAAAAAAGCATTACCAGACAAAAGATTGCACAAGAAAGTTTACTGCTGGAGAATATGGTAGGAAGTATTACACATGGTTTATGTCAAGATGAACTAAGCCTAGAATGAAAACAAGAGATTTAAGAAGAAATGGTGACAGAGCAGTAATACATTTAAAAAAATATTTAATTGAAAATTACTGTGCTATTTCTAAATAGGCAGTAGTTTCAAAATAATAAAGTTCATCAAAAAATATAAAATGAAAATTCCAAAGAGGAATGGATAAAATAGGAGCAAAGATAATTGTTGAAGAAGGATCTGAGCACATATATTGACATGTATCCATCTTTAGACCCACTTAAAAATGAGGATCATTAAATGTACTTGTCATAGCCAAGCAATCTGGGATGTAGGAGTGAGCTGGGGATGGGGAGCAGTGTGGGCAACAGAATTAAATCTACTTAAGGGAGAATAAGAGATGGTGAACACTTCTTTACTGATGAAGCAGAGGAGGAAGTGGCCAGGCAGGTCATCTGGAAAGGCTCCCGGATCCTGCTCTGGAAAAAAGCAAGACAGGCAGAAAGCTTGGGGTGGGGGTGGGGGACAGGGATTGAAAGTAGTTTCTAGGAAGTCCATATATGGAGCAAGTGGAATAGGTGACACCCCTCCACTCACACTCTTGGTCCTGTATCCTGTGTCTGGCCATTTTAGATTCCACAGAGGACAGAGATTACCCAGAGGACAGACTTACCCAGGTCACTGGAGAACTATATGCTTCAACAGAAATTTATCAAAATTCCTGAAAGAATTAGAGATCCTATGGTAGGTGCTGCTTCCAGAATCTAAATTATCTTCTTATTGCTACATGCATGATGCAAATCATCAGCAGAGTAAGGAATGACCAAGAAGAACTAATAGCATGAAAGGAATGAAAACAGAACTGCAAGCTTCAAGAGAAAATTTAAACATTTCAAATTCACATTTTCAGAATGACTCAAGAATGTGTTAGTTACATAATGCCAAATATTATACAAAATGTACTACAAAAAAAGTAGGATGGTTGGGGAGGAGAGTTTAAAATTTTATACTTATGTAAATTAAAAATTTTTAAACATTAAAAATGCAAAAATAAGAAGGAAATTTTATTCAGAGTTTAAAAAAAAGACCAAGAGAGATTGATTTTGAGAGAAAAGCATCCTAATGCAGTGTTGTAATAGTGTCCATATATGAATAGCATGAATTTGAGTTGCAGAGAAGAGGGAAAAAAACAGGGAAGGAGAAATACCTACAGCAGGAAGAGAAGTCATTTATAAAAGCTGAGGGGAAAAAACACCCCACAAATTTCACAATAAAGGGGACTGCTCAGTGCCCTTGAGAATAAGTGGAAAATATAACTAAATAAATCTACCCCTTGATACCTAACTTTGAAATGCAGAGCATTGTTTCTAGAGAGAAAGTACAGGAGAATTGCATCAGATTTTCATCAGAGTGGAATCTACAAATAAAATTGTGGTGTATCTTTAACAGTTTGATTGTAAAATACGATTTGGAACCTAAAATTCTCTGTCTACCAAGACCACCAGACAGAAATTTTACCTCCTATGTTTTCTCTCCTCCTGTGTCTTCCACTCTCTGTGAATCTTCCTATTTGTCCTCCTCTTTCCCTATTTTTGTTTCTTTTTAAGGATGTTGTCTGAACATATTAATAAGAGGAATATAAGTGAAAAGTAAAATAAAGGTAGGCTATACCCACAATAGTGAAGTTCACCTAGAGTTCCAGCAAAACGGAAATGGTAACTTGGTATGTGCACTTAGGAGACCTTGAAATACAACATTAAAATAAGAACGTAAGTTGAGTGACAACTAAAGGAAAAATGGTCTTGCAGAAAAGGAACTGATTAGATACCAAAAAATATGTATGGAATAAATAGTCCACGTAAAGAAAACTCACATGACTTCAGTCAATAAGGACAGCAGAAAGGTGAAATAGAAATTCTGGAAAAAGACAAACAAGACAAACCTGATTTGAATATAAAATAATTGTAACAAATCACACTTTTGAGACCTTGATGACCAGTAAGAAGAGAGAATCCATTTCAAAAAGATGTGAGTTCCATTCTTGAGCAGCTCAAAGCTACGGACTGACCACAGAGAAATAAGTTTGGCATTGGGATACTGCTGCCTATGCAAGTAGCATGGTTCTAAGTCATAGATTTTTAACATTTATTGTTTTTCATCTTGGCTGGAAACTTCGATATTCAGCAGTGTAAATTTTAATCAACCTAGACAACATGAAAGCAAAGATTATAACTACCAGAAAAGGATTGATGGGAAGGAGAAAGAACTGCAGATGGAGGAATTTATTCATCTGAGAGGCAAATCAAGAGTCAGCATGTAAACCAGTTAGGGCAAAAAACAGAAGTTACAACGTATCTTTTAAATATCCCAGGAGTAAAAAATTTAAAATGATATGAGTAGTGACAGGATGGTGAATTTGACTCTTAGCCATCCAAGCAGTAAGTCATGAGAAAATTCCCAAAGATTAAATAATACAGACCATGTTACTCTGTGATAGGGAGGTAGAAGTCAGATTGGTGAGAAGTAGCTCTGGACTGGGCTAGGACTCTGGCTTTCAATTGTGATCCCTCATTTTTTTGGTGCCATGCATATATCTATTTTTGTATATTAAATATGAAAAAGCAAATCAATGCACTGTATACATGTCTGTTTTTGAAATTTTATTATGAAATTAATAACTTATTACAGATATATGTCAAATATAGGTGAAATTTATTTTTATGGGCCATAAAGGGATAGTTTTCCTAGGTTAATTTAAAATAAATCTAACATAATTTTCAGTAGTGACCTTTAGTCACTCTCAATTTACTCACATGTTCTGCCTGTACTCAAATTTAACAGTTTGCATATAAACATTAGAGTGTTCATTTCTTTAATTGGTCTCAATTTGTCAGTTGGTACTTAACAAAACTTCGTCCACATTGCAGTGATATTAGATAAAATACTGTCTTCAGTTCAATGGACAAGGGCTAAATGATTTTATCTAAATAAATAAATTACAGAGAAACTGATATCAATTCAACATTGTTCATCATTGGCTTTACTTCATCCAATATTTATAATGAATTAACCAAGGATACTCTTCTTGAATATATCTGCCAATGAATAAACTCACCCAAAGTATTATAACATTATTCTTCTTTGAGATAAAAAATTATGAACATGTTTAGTGTTTTTAATCAATATTCATCTACTTTCTAATAAGAGCTAGTGTGGTTTTAAGATGGAAGAAGGCAAAGAGTTGACAAGCCATTTTAAATCAGAAGCAATTACATGGAAAATACCTAAGTAGTACATTTCATGGGTGTACGACTTAGGCAGTCACACAGAGCCGCAAGCTGAGGAGAACCTCACACTTGGTTTCATGCTCTGCTGTGCTTGTCTTGTACATGTTAGTCATTTAACACAAGGCCTTACATTTTCATTTTCTATTGGGTCCTGCAAATCATGCAGTTGGGTCTTCAACAAATGGTGTGCTTAGAGAAAGAACAAAAGTAACCTTTCTAGAAGAAAAATGGGAATTACTCTATTTTTATTCTCCTAAAGTCTTGAATTGTTCTCTTATTTTCTTTCCCTATAGCTTTTATTTCTTGGGTCCCTAGAGACCAAAAGCAAAATTAATATGAATAATGACTGAGTTTAATACTTCAAATACATAGTTTAGAAAAGGGAAGGTTATATATGTGTGAATTTTTTTCTAGAGTTTTAAATATTTTTTCTCTTTTCTTTTAATAAGTCATTATTCAACATTTTCTTTAGCCCAGATATGGGTGTGAGGTCTAGAAGATATACAAATACAAATAGTTTTCTCTGATGTTAAAAATGGAGACTTTTTTCTTTGGTCTGTGTCATGTCTTAGGTCTATTAAAAAGACTTTTGAAAACCAATTTAAAATTTTTTTAAAAAGATTTTATTTATTTATTTGAGAGGCAGTGAGAGAGAGCATGAGCGAGGAGAAAGTCAGAGGGAGAAGCAGACTCCCTGTGGAGCTGGGAGCCCGATGTGGGACTCAATCCTGGGACTCCGGGATCAGGACCTGAGCTGAAGGCAGTCGTCCAACCAACTGAGCCACCCAGGCATCCCCGAAAACCAATTTAAAATTTAAATATAGATTAATTATGTCATACCTCTGGCCATGTAGGCTTTAGAAATAATGTATTAATTTGCTTTATTATTCCTTTGCTCTTAGGAAACAAGAATCTTAGCTTTATCTAGACTATAATTGTTTTTCTAAACTAATTTAGTCCCAGTGTTCCAAGATCAAAGGCCAGGTATGCATATGAGGTAATTTGCTATCTCCTCCAATGGATAAAGAGAAAAAATTATTCACCCCTGGCCTCAGTCTTTCAAGAATGGTGGTTAAAAAAAAAAAAAAAAAGATTAGTTCATCAAAAGTAGTTGAGGGGGCAGATTCCACCACCAAACTACTAGAACTCATACAGCAATTCAGTAATGGGGCAGTATACAAAATCAATGTACAGAAACCAGTTGTTTTCTTTTACACTAACAATGAAAATACAGAAAGGGAAATTAAAGAATTGATTCCATTTACTATAGCATCAAGAACCATAAGATACCTGGGAATAAACCTAACCAAAGAGGTAAAGGATCTGTACTCAAGGAACTACAGAACATTCATGAAAGAAATTGAAGAAGACATGAAAAGATGAAAGGCCATTCCATGCTCATGGATCGGAAGAATAAACATTGTTAAAATGTCTATACTGCCTAGAGCAACCTATACTTTCAATACCATTCCAATAAAATTTCACTGGCATTTTTCAAAGAGCTGGAGCAAACAATCCTAAAATTTGTATGGAATCAGAAGAGACCCTGAATTGCTAAGGAATTATTGAAAAAGAAAAGCAAAACTGGGGGCATCAAGATGCCTGATTTCAAGATTCACTACAAAGCTGTGATCCAAAAGACAGCATGGTATTGGCATAAAAATACATAGACCAGTGGAACAGAGTAGAGAGCCCAGATATGGACCTGCAACTTTATGGTTAACTAATCTTTGACAAAGCAGGAAAAAATATACAGTGGAAAAAAGTCTCTTCAACAAATGGTGCTGGGAAAATTGGATAGCTATGTGTAGAAGAATGAAACTCAACCATTCTCATACACCATACTCAAAGATAAACTTGAAATGGATAAAAGACCTCAACATGAGGCAGGAATCCATCAGGATCCTAGAGGAGAACATAAGCAATAACCACTTCAACATCGGCCACAGCAACTTCTTTCAAGACCTGTCTCCAAAGGCAAAGGAAACAAAAGTGAAAATGAAATTTGGGGACTTCATCAAGATCAAAAGCTTCTGCACAGCAAAGGAAACTGTCAACAAAACAAAGAGACAACCCATGAAATGGGAGAAGATATTCGCAAATGACAGTACAGACAGAGGGCTGATATCCAAGATCTATAAAGAACTCCTCAAATTCAACACACACAAAACAGATAATCATGTCAAAAAATGGGCAGAACACATGAACAGACACTTCTCCAATGAACACATACAAAGGGCTAACAGACACATGAAAAAAATATTCATCATCACTAGCCACCAGAGATATTCAAATCAAAACTTGTTTATAGATAAGGAAAGTAAAGCACAGAGAGATTAAATAACCTGTCTGAGTGGTAAGGCTAGGATTCAAATTCAGGTAGTCCAACTCAAGGCTGAAGGAATTTAATAAAAACTAACAGATGTACTGAGTTGCAGGAATGAAAATGCCAAGCAAAATGTTGTTGATAGGTTAAACTTGCCGATTTTACAGATGAGGAAAATCAGTCTTAAAGTTAGCAAAACCTTTCTAAGGTCACACAGCTAATGTGAGATCAGGAGTAGATCTCAGATTTCCTAATTACTAGGTAACTCAGTTTCTTTAATTCTGATATACTGTATGCCCTTGAAAACTAGAAACTGGGCGGGATAGAATGAATAAACACGTTTGGCCAGGTACAATTTATGTAGGACACACACAAAAAATTTCAGTTAGAATCTAAAATATAAAATTAACTTAAAGCTACTCTGAATAAGATTTGAATTATAATTAAAACAGAAATTAAGGGGGATCAGGGTAATGCTGGCTTCATAAAAAGAGTCTGGAAGTTTTCCTTCTGCTTCAATTTTTTGAAACAGCTTTAGGAGAATAGGTGTTATTTCTTCTTTAAAAGTTTGGTAGAATTAACCAGGGAATCCGTCAGGTCCTGGGCTCTTGTTTTTTGGGAGGTTTTTGATCACTGCTTCAATCTCGTTACTAGATATCAGTCTATTCAGGTCGTCAATTTCTTCCTGGTTCAATTTTGGGAGTTTATAGTTTTCCAGGAATGCATCCATTTCATCTAGGTTGTTTATCTTATTTGCATAAAACTGTTGATAATAACCTCTGATGATTGTTTCTACTTCCTTGGTGTTAGTTGTGATCTCTCCCTTTTCATTCATAATTTTATTAATTTGAGCTTTCTCTTTTCTTTTGGATTAGTGTGGCCAATGGTTTATCGATCTTATTCTTTCAAAAAACCAGCTTCTAGTTTCATTGATACCTTCTACTGAATCTCTAGTTTCTACCTCATTGATCTCTGCTCTAATCTTGATTATTTCCCTTCTTGTGTGTGGAGTTGGTTTGATTTGTTGTTGATTCTCTAGTTCTTTAAGGTGTAGAGACAGGTGTTGTATTCTGGATTTTTCAATTTTTTTGAGGGAGGCTTGGATGGCTATATATTTCCCCCTTAGGAGCGCCTTTGCTGTATCCCATAGATTTTGGACCAAAGTGTCTTCATTCTCATTGGTTTCCATGAATTGTTTAAGTTCTTCTTTGATCTCCTGGTTGATCCAAACATTCTTAAGCAAGGTGGTCTTTAGCTTCGAGGTGTTTGAGTTCCTTCCAAACTTTTCCTTGTGGTTGAGCTCCAGTTTCAAAGCATTGTGATCTGAGAATATGCAGGGAATAATCTCAATCTTTTGGTATTGGTTGAGTCCTGATTTGTGACCCAGTATGTGGTCTATTCTGGAAAAGGTTCCATGTGCACTTGAGAAGAATGAGTATTCTGTTGTTTTAGGGTGGAATGTTCTGTATA